>UESW01003949.1:103031-158280 GCA_900491605.1 Calamus simplicifolius
TTTTTCAGATTTCAGCATCTTAGTCTCATTAGTAAGATTATCTTTTTCTTTAATTAGAATTGAATTGTCATTTTTCAAAGATTTATATTTCTTTTTCAAAACTTTAAAATCATCTACTAGTTCATTAAAGGCTTCAAATAATTCATCAAATGCAAACTCATCGCAAGGGTTTTCGGAACTTACCTCGTTGTCGTTGCCATAAAGCAAATTTGCAACTTCCTTTTTGTTCTTCTTCTTCGAAGAAGATTCGCTGTCACTCCAAGTGCATATAAGCCTTCTTCTTCTTTTTGTAGGTTTCTTCAATTAGGACATCATTCTAAAGTGCCCCGGTTTTTACATTCATAGCAATCAAGGGGTCTTTCTCTTTTTCTTTGTCCTTGTCCTTTTTTTCTTTTTCTCCTTTTAATTCCAAATTTTTCTTGTGGAAGGGTCTCTTTCTTCTCATGAATTTTTTAAATTTCTAGCTAGAGAGCAGTCTCATCATCATCATCATCATCATCATCACTGCTGCTCTCTCACTTTCTGCAGCCTTAAGAGCTATTTTCTTCTTCTTTTTCCTCCTATGCTGCTTCATGGTTAGCTCATGGGTCATTAGGATCCAAGTAGCTCCTCCAAGGGTAAAGTGTTGAGGTCCTTGGCTTCTTGGATTGCTGTCACCTTTGCTTCCCAGTCCTTGGAAGTGACCTAAGAATTTTGCGAACAAGTTCAGAGTTAGTATAGGTCTTGCCAAGACTTTTCAAACCATTTACAATATCGGTAAATCTAGTGTACATGCATGCTATAGTTTCAGTTTGTTCCATGCTAAATAATTCATATTTATGAACAAGAATATTATTTTAGATTCTTTAACTTGATTGTACCCTCATGGGTAACCTCTAATCTATCCCAAATCTCTTTTGCGGAATTACATGTAGAGATTCGATTAAATTCATTAGCATCTAAGAACAATATAAGACATTCATGGCTTAGCATTAAGCTGAGCCATTTTCCTATCATTATCATTCCAATCCCTTTCGGGCTTAGGAACAATAGTGCCATCAATAAATGTGTGGGTGTGCTAGGTCCATTAATTATAACACCCCAATTCATAATCAGAAGCTTGAATGAATATCCTCATTCTTGCTTTCCAATATGAATAGTTTGGAACCATTAAACAAGGGAGGTCTATTGTAGAATGACCTTCAGCAAATGAAGATCCAACTTGAGCTGCCATTTGGATCTTTAGCTCTTGATCGTGATCAAATAAACAATGAGCACTGCTCTGATACCAATTGTTGGCCCAGATGGCAACCCAAGAGGGGGGGTGAATTGGGTTCTTTAAAAAATTTAACCTTTTAAAACTATTTGCTTAAGATAATGAAAAAATGCAATGTAAATATAAAGCACAAAAAGAGATAGAGATAGAGTAATGAAGCACGGCAAACACAAAGATTTTATAGTGGTTCGGTGTATCCAACACCTACGTCCACTCCCAAGATTCACTTGGGTCCACACTATAATCCCTGATTACAGCCGAGTTGTTTTACAAGCTCACAACTCAAACTTGTTGTTTTCCCGGGATCACAACGAACCCAGCCGGTTTTCGGGCTCACCAGCACAAAACCCTAAACTCAAGCTAATCTAGCTTGACCCGAGGTATACTACCTCCACTAGTTCAATCCCCTTGATTGAACTAGCACAAAAAAGAAATATGTTTTTCAAATACAAAGCTCCTTAATGAGCAATATTCAAATAATATAACAAGTTTAGAAAAGCCTGTTTGTAGATGGTTGGCTTTTGAGCTTTTCTTCTTTTCTTCTTCTCCTTGAGGTTGAATCAAGCCTCAGCTTTGATTCTTCACAGTTGAAGCAGTTGAGAAGTTGGAAAAGCAAAAAGAACTTCTTTCTTCCAATTTGGGAAATCCACGATTTTTGATTTGAATGCCTTGGATTCCTCTTTGAGCTTTTTGGAGTGGAGGATTTGAGCTGAAGGTTTTCCTCTTGAGATTCAGGCTCTCTCTTTTCGGATTTTTGAAATGATTTGTCTATTTCCGTTTTCCTTCTTTTTTTTTCTTATTTTTGAACAATAGTCTTCCCTTTTTATAGATTTCTTTCAATCCATTTTTGGAAGAAAACTAGCCGTTGGAGTGTACCTGTAGCAAAATATATCCGTTAGAAATAAGGTAAAATAGAAATATTACCGTTAGAGCTGATCTGGCAATTTGATTTTTCGTTCCAGGTGGATTGGAGTCGACTCTAACTTTTCTGGAGTCGGCTCTAGCTCGAGGCATTTCAAAACGATATTTCTGGAGTCGTCTCTGACTTTTCTGGGGTCGACAAGAAACTTTTCCGGAGTCGACTCTAACTTACCTGGAGTCGACTCTAGGTTGGGGCCAGAAAAATTGACGTTCTGCTTCTTCTATGAGAGTCGACTCTAACAGTCTCGGAGTCGACTCTAACTTCCGTGCCAGTTTCGGAGTCGGCTCTGTGATCTCGGAGTCAACTCTAATGTCTGCAATCTTACCTAAACATTAGATTCAATTCAGAACACGATGTACTCCTGATTTTGATCATTCAATAGATTTATAATCTGAAACACTTAATCAAAATCATTAGAGCCTCCAATAGCTATACTCAAATAGTTTTGTTAATCATCAAAATCATCAATTGGGTCAACACTCTGTACCTCTGACTGAGCTGTATGCAGCATGGATGGGTTTATTCTATGCTATTCGGATCCTAGGTGCCTGTAAACTTATCATTGAAGGTGATTCTATTACTGTGATTCGCTGGATCAGGCAGAAGCCCAGCTCGCATTTGCCAGCTATCCCTTTATTGACTGATATCCGCTCTATGATTTGGAAGCTCCTAATATTCAGATTCGCCATATCTATCGTGAAGCCAATGCAGTTGCTGACTGGATTGCTGACAGGATGGCCTCTCACTCTGGTATTTAGAGATGGAGTCAGGTGACCCTTGCCCTCTAATTCTCTTACTGATACATCGGGACTGACCCTACCTAGAGTGGTGTAACCACTTGTCTGTACAAAAAAAAAAAAAGTAAGTTTTAATTCTCTCCCAATAAACATTTACAATCTTTGGTGTGTGGGACCTAGATTTCAGATTCTCCTCGTATTTTGGATAAGATTAAAATTAAATTTTTATTCCCTTGGATAAACACTGGAATTAATAGAAGGGATTCCAACCCCCCAGTCTTAAGACTTTATTGCGCATTTTGACTATACAAGGGAGGAAACAATATCTGATATGACATCTATCGAAGATGTCTTGAAATCTGACGTGGCGGCGAAGGTTCACGTTGGATCGTCGCGTCCTGCCAATTAGCAGTACGTAAACCCACCAAGATTCGCGTCCTTCCAATTAGCAGTCGCGTCCTTCCAATTAGCAGTCGCGTAAACCCACCAAGATTCACGCGACCAAGGGAAGAGATCAAGAGTTATAAGTACTGCGACGTCAAAGAGCTCTCCAATTGCCCCACGGAAACTCGCAATTCTACTCGATCTCCATAACGAAACCGCCCACCCTCACCTTATCCGATCCAAGCTTAATTTCTTGCGTACGTTCAATTATTCAGTTTCTAATGGCGGCCGTTATCAGGGAGAACGGAGCGGCAACGGCGGCGGCGGAATGCAGAGTGAAGTGCAACCCAGCTCTATCACAGCGCAAGGTCTCGATAAGAGGAGTCCTCGGCTAGCTGCTGAGGTTGGCCAATCCGGAAAAAGCTCTCGTCACTTTGGGCGTCGGCGACGCATCGCCGTACCAGTGTTTTCATAAGGGGAAGGAGCTCTTCGCCGAGGCCGTCGCCGGGGCCGTCTCCTCGCGTCGTTCGACTGCTACGCTCCTTCCTATGGCTTCCCTTTTGCCCGCCGGTGAGCACTTCTATCTTTTCCGGTCGATCACGCACAACTAAATATTTTAAAACGTCCGTCCTCGATCGATCGGTGCACGTAGTATGTTTCCAGTCCAAATCTCAGGTTACGTACGTTCCCCTAGAAGAAGCATTCGCGCGATTAGTTTAGCATATGGTCGACAGTAGATAAGACTAATTAAGAGGAGTTTGTTGCTATTTATGCGATTTAAAAGGAGTTGATATCCCTTTCTTCCCTCGGTTCTCACCTCTCTGCCTCTTTACCTCCTATCTAATGTAGATGTTTCGAGGACTTGCCTCAGGATAGAGAGATGTTTTAGAGATTTTCTTTGGTCTTCCATGCAGGACGGCCATGGTATTCATTTGCTTGCATGGGACACTATTTGCTTACCGATCTCTGAAGGTGGCCTTGAATCCAGTCTCTTATAGCCAGAAGAGAGGCGCTGATTGCTAGGCATGCTACGCGGTTCCTCTTGGATCAGCATTGTTTCTGGAGCTCTTTTATGCGGGCTCGTTATGGGCCCTGGACTCCCTCTTCGGACTTCCAGTCTCTTCGTGGTTATTCATCTTTCTGGAAGGAAGTCTGCCGGCACGCTCCGACGGTTTTGGATAATATCTCATGGATGATTGGTGATGGATCCTCGGTTGATATTATCTAGGATACATGGATTGCTGAGCTTCCCCTTTCCCTCTGGCCTACCTTTATCAGCATGGATGCTCCTAGCAATATGAGAGTCTCAGAGTTGATTTCTCAGGATCGCACTTCATGGCGCACTCCCACGGTGGCTCAGTTCTTTGGGAGGAGTTAGCAAGCAGATTATGGAGAAGATCATGCCTAACTCGTGCGCCTACCAGGGATCTAATGAAGATCTATAGGACACACCCTCACCGTATGATGGATGCTGCGTGGATATGGAGGCTTCCTATTCATCCCAGGATCCAGCTATTTATCTGGAAGCTTGCGTGGGATTGCATTCCCACTTGCTTTCTGCTTGCTAGGAGAGGAATGCACATACAGGCTACTTGCCCATTATGTGGTCAGGAGGAGGAGACCACTGATCATGCCATTTTCAGTTGCTTTAGAGCGAGGCAGATCTGGCTGATGATCGGATACCATACCAGGGAGGGTGCTGACGGCTCACGAAGGATTGCTTTTTTAAGTGATATTCGGAGGATAGGCCGACAGCAGGACGCTATCTGGGCTGGCACAACCTATCAGATTTGGCTATCGCGCAACCTTCTCATATTCACTGACGAGGTGGTCTCTCCCAGGAGGGTTGTGAGGAAAGCTATCTCTTTCTCTGAAGAGTACGCACTCCATGGGTCTGCTATTGATTCTGACAGCTTTGGCCACTGGGGCTCCTCTGCTGCCTCGGCAGCGACTCGGCATATAGCTTTTATAGCTTGGGAGCCCCCTCCTTCAAGGTTTGTCAAAATCAATTTCGATGGGAGTGTTCGTGGTCGCTGTGCTAGCTCGGCATTTATTATTCGTGGGACTGATGGTGTGATGCTGGCGGTGGGTGGCTTTGGCCTTCTTGACTCTTCTGTCCCTCTAGCCGAGCTTTATGCAGCATGGACAAGTATTTCATATGCCACCCGGATACTCCATGCTCAGTGTCTTATTATCGAGGGTGACTCCACTACAGTTATCCGATGGGTTCGGCAGGATTATTGTGATCACATCCCTACCAACCCTTTTCTTTATGATATTTGGGCCACCCTTCGGGATGTTCCTGCTGTCCAGATACGACATATCTACCAGGAAGCGAATGCGGCGGCAGATTGGGTTACAACTTCAGTTGCCTAGTTTTTGTTTTGGAAACAGGGCGATCCATGCCCCCTTGTATTAAATCAAATACTATTTTCTGATGTATCTGAGTTGACTTGCACCAGACTAGTGTGATCACCCGTTCTTACCACAAATAAAAAAGAGTTGATATCCTCACAATGGGAATTTTGACCAAGCTTTTCGGATGTTGGAACCACCCCAAGTGTGTGCGCGGCCAGGAGGGCCGTGGCGCAGCCCGTGCGCGCAGGCGCGGGCACGGCAGCGAGGTTGGCAGCGCTCGGCGCAGGCGGCGCCAAGCGAGCGGGCGAGTGGAGCGCCCAGCCAACCTCACCAGCAGCGCAGCAGCGGACGGGCAGGAGGCCCGCCCGCCAGCGCGCGCGCCAGGAGGACGCGCGCGCCTAGCACATCAGCGCACACTGGGAGGGCGTGCGCCCAGCGCCACAGCGCGCGCGCCAGGAGGGCACGCGCCCATCAGCCAGCAGCGCGCGCCAGGAGGGCGCGTGCCCATCAGTCATCAGCGGATTATCTTGGCATCCAACAGCATCTTCTAGAGGAGTTTATCCTTTGCAGCGGCATCTAGAAGATCAGCCACCTACCCAGCCATCTAGAAGGATTATCCATCCAGCACTTAGCTGATTTAAAGGAGGAGATTAGATCAGATAAGGCTGGCTGGATTGGATAAAGATTGCGGTTAGGATTTGGATAAGAGTTATCCAAAGCTGGGCGGCACTTGGAGACATAAGCCAGCGGCTGTTTGATATGGAGATGAGGCTTATCTTAGGGAGGAGATAAGGCCTATGGCGGTGGCATGAGGCGGTGGCCAGCTTCTATAAAAAGGAGGGACGTCCAGCCAGCAAAGGCATTGAGAATTCAGCGATTGACTCAAGAGAGAACACAGCGTAGGGTGGAGTCAACCTAGCGGCAGATTGGGAGGAGTCCAATCAGCCAGCAACCGGGCGTGCAGCAGTGGAGCAGCAACGCAGCGGGGCGCTCAGAACTCAGAGAAGAGCAGCGAGCGGAGAGCCGACGTGCGCAGATCCATGGGCGTGCAGCGTGCAGTGAGGAGCGTGCAGAGGCAGCGGTTGTGCCGTGTGGAGTGCGGACGACCAGGGGGCAGCAAGAGCGTCTTGTAGCCTATTGGCAAGGTGAGAGCTTTCTTTGTGTAGGGAGAGAGTTGTAGGGTAGAGGCCCGTATCTTACTTGTCATATCCTCTTATTGATCAAAGGGGTTGGGGTAGAGTTTACCCCGTATATCGTGTGCTTGGGTGGGACGTGTTCTTTGGGGGAATTTATTTATTTGTAATTGGGGGTAAGGCTGGTTAGGGGAAGGGTTCCTCTAGCGCCTTCACCGATAGACACAAGGACCTAGTGACCCTAGGGGGCGCTTGCGCGTGCCGATTGAAAGCCCGGTGACAAAGAGGTATCAGAGCCCGGTTGAAGACAAGTCCAAGCAGACCCAATCGATGGAGAGAGCGGTAGGAGACCGCATGACTCGGTTGGAGGGGATCGTGGGAGATCCGGGGGAGGGATCGACCATGAACCTTGTAGCTGTGTGCAAAGAGATGGGCATGCAGTTGGCGGAGTTGTGAACTTCGCATGATCAGCTGATGGAGAGGCATGAGAGGCTGCTCCATGACATTGAGCATCGCAACATGCAACAGCAGCGATCCGATCTGGCCATGGAGGAGAGATTGGAGCTTCGGATCCACGCCTTGGAGCAGGAGGTGATCCGGCTGAGGCAGGAGGCGCGGAGTTCAGTCCACATGGTCGGCGCTCCGGCAAAGGAAGCGAAGGTCCGGGAGCCTAAGACCTTCGGCGGAGTCAGGAGCGCGACGGAAGTAGAAAACTTCGTGTGGGACATGGAGAACTACTTTCGTGCGGCGAAGATCCCAGCACCCGATCAGGTGGATCGGGCCTCGACATACCTGGAGGGGAGTGCCAAGCTCTGGTGGAGGACCAGAACAGCCGAGGATGATCGTGCAGGGCATCCCAGGATCGAGACGTGGGAGATCTTCAGGAGGGAACTGAGGGCGCAGTTCCAACCGAGCAATGCAGGGTGGCTTGCTCGGGAGAACCTGAGGAAGTTGCGGCAGACAGGGAGCATCCAGGAGTACGTAGCGCAGTTCAGCAACCTACTTCTGGAGGTGTCCAACATGTTCGAGGAAGATAAGTTGTTTAACTTCCTCGCTGGTCTACAGGGGTGGGCGTAGGCCGAGCTTCGCAGGAGGGAGGTGAGGGACATTCCCTAAGCCTTCATAGCAGCAGAGGCGCTGGTGGACTTTCGCAGTGCTACGACTTCGGGCAGCGGTGGCCAGGGCAAGGGCAAGCGCAAGAGTGCGTCACCACCGCAGGGTCGAACAAGCAAGAAGGAAGGTGTTCCACAAGCAGTGGCAAAGCCAAAAGGACCGGCGACTTTGCTGGATGCTTCGTGTGCGGAGGAGCGCACCGCGCACGGGAGTGTCCACGGAAGGTGATGGTAGCGGCCATCACTACCCAGGCAGACAGGGCATCCGAGAGTTCGGGGGAGGAGCCAGTAGCGAGGATGGCCCCGCTACAGTGCATCAGTACTTTGGCCGCGAGAGACCAATGCCAAGGTATGATGTTCGTGAGGGCTCGGGTCAACGGGAGGACAGTGCGGGCCTTGGTTGACACCGGCGCGAAACACAATTTCGTGAGCCAAGGAGCGGCGCACAGATTGGAGCTTGGAGCGCTATCCCAGCCTTGTAGGGTGAAGCTAGTTGGCTCCGAGGAGATGGAGTCTTTGGGCCAGGCGGAGGCCACATTGGAGGTGGGCTCATGGACTGGGAGCTGCAGCATGACGGTCTTGCCGATCGACGACTACGACTTGATACTCGGGATGGATTTCTTCATCCAGAGTAAGGCCGTGGTCATGCCTCATCCGAGAGGCATCTTGATCCAGAGCGGTAGGCGTCCTTACTTCGTTCCAGTGGAGGGATGGCGGAGGACGATTGAGAAGGGTGGGTGCAGGAGACGGCCCCACCACCAGACCTGAGGTTGTGCGACAACCTCACACCTACGCATCGCGTGGGAGAGCCTAGGCGGCACGGAGGCCTGTGGCAGGAGGCGGCAGGCAGGATGGCTTGGCGAGTGGGCTGTCCAACCGAGGAGGCATCAGGAGGTGCGTGTGGCAGGTGGCCGCGTTGGGACTCGGGAGACTTTGGCCAGGAGGGTCAAGGCATGCGCGGAGGCATGGTGGTCGACGAGGGCATCGACATCTCAGTGGGGGGAGAATTGTTACCACCCCAAGTGTGCGCGCGGCAAGGAGGGCCGTGGCGCAGCCCGTGTGCGCAGGCGCGAGCATGGCAGCGAGGTTGGCAGCGCTCGGCGCAGGCGGCGCCAAGCGAGCGGGCGAGTGGAGCGCCCAGCCAACCTCATCAGCAGCGGACAGGCAGGAGGCCCGCCCGCCAGCGCGCGCGCCAGGAGGACGCGCGCGCCCAGCACATCAGCGCACGCCGGAGGGCATGCGCCCAGCGCCACAGTGTGCGCGCCAGGAGGGCGCGCGCCCATCAGCAAGCAGCGCGCGCCAGGTGGGCGCGCGCCCATCAGTCATCAGCAGATTATCTTGGCGTCCAGCAGCATCTTCTAGAGGAGTTTATCCTTTGCAGCGGCATCTAGAAGATCAGCCACCTACCCAGCCATCTAGAAGGATTATCCATCCAGCACTTAGCTGATTTAAAGGAGGAGATTAGATCAGATAAGGCCGGCTGGATTGGATAAAGATTGCGGTTAGGATTTGGATAAGAGTTATCCAAAGCTGGGCGGCACTTGGAGAGATAAGCCAGCGGCTGTTTGATCTGGAGATGAGGCTTATCTTAGGGAGGAGATAAGGCCTATGGCGGTGGCATGAGGCGGTGGCCAGCTTCTATAAAAAGGAGGGACGTCCAGCCAGCAAAGGCATTGAGAATTCAGCGATTGACTCAAGAGAGAACCCAGCGTAGGGTGGAATCAACCTAGCGGCAGATTGGGAGGAGTCCAATCAGCCAGCAATCGGGCGTGCAGCAGTGGAGCAGCAACGCAGCGGGGCGCTCAGCAACTCAGAGAAGAGCAGCGAGCGGAGAGCCGGCGCGCGCAGATCCTTGGGCGTGCAGCGAGCAGCGAGGATCGTGCAGAGGCAGCTGTTGTGCCGTGTGGAGTGCGGACGACCAGGGGGCAGCAAGAGCGTCTTGTAGCCTATTGGCAAGGTGAGAGCTTTCTTTGTGTAGGGAGAGAGTTGTAGGGCAGAGGCCCGTATCTTACTTGTCATATCCTCTTATTAATCAAAGGGGTTGGGGTAGAGTTTACCCCGTATATCGTGTGCTAGGGTGGGACGTGTTCTTCGGGAGAATTTATTTATTTGTAATTGGGGGTAAGGCTGGTTAGGGGAAGGGTTCCTCTAGCGCCATCATCGGTAGACGCAAGGACCTAGTGACCCTAGGGGGCACTTGCGCATGCCGATTGAAAGCCCGGTGACAAAGAGCTGCCCGTCCGCTGCTACTGGTGAGGTTGGGCGCACCGCTGCGCCCAGCTGGCGCTCACTCGCCCGCTCGCCCGCTCGACCAATCGATGGCGAGAGCGGTAGGAGACCGCATGACTCGGTTGGAGGGGATCGTGGGAGATCCAGGGGAGGGATCGACCATGAACCTTGTAGCTGTATGCACGGAGATGGGCATGCAGTTGGCGGAGTTGCGAACTTCGCATGATCAGCTGATGGAGAGGCATGAGAGGCTGCTCCATGACATCGAGCATCGCAGCATGCAACAGCAGCGATCCGATCTGGTCATGGAGGAGAGATTGGAGCTTCGGATCCACGCCTTGGAGCAGGAGGTGATCCGGCTGAGGCAGGAGGCGCGGAGTCCAGTCCACATGGTCGGCGCTCCGGCAAAGGAAGCTAAGGTCCGAGAGCCTAAGACCTTCGGTGGGTCAGGAGCACGACGGAAGTAGAAAACTTCGTGTGGGACATGGAGAACTACTTCCGTGCGGCGAAGATCCCAGCACCCGATCAGGTGGATCGGGCCTCGACATACCTGGAGGGGAGCACCAAGCTCTGGTGGAGGACCAGAACGGCCGAGGATGACCGTGCAGGTTGTCCCAGGATCGAGACGTGGGAGATCTTCAGAAGGGAACTGAGGGCGCAGTTCCAACCGAGCAATGCAGGGTGGCTTGCTCGGGAGAACCTGAGGAAGTTGCGGCAGACAGGGAGCATCCAGGAGTATGTGGCGCAGTTCAGCAACCTGCTTCTAGAGGTGTCCAACATGTCCGAGAAAGATAAGTTGTTTAACTTCCTCGCTGGTCTACAGGGGTGGGCGCAGGCCGAGCTTCGCAGGAGGGAGGTGAGGGATATTCCCTCAGCCTTCGTAGCAGCAGAGGCGCTGGTAGACTATCGCAGCGCTACGACTTCGGGCAGCGGTGGCCAGGGCAAGGGCAAGCGCAAGTGTGCGTCACCACCGCGGGGTCGCAAAGGCAAGAAGGAGAGTATTCCACCAAAAGGACCGGCGATTTTCGCTGGATGCTTCGTGTGCGGAGGGGCGCACCTCGCACGGGAGTGTCCACGAAAGGTGATGGTAGCGGCCGTCACCACCCAGGCAGACAGGGCGTCCGAGAGTTCGGGGAGGAGCCAGTAGTGAGGATGGCCCCGCTACAGTGCATCAGTACTTTGGCCGCGAGAGACCAACGCCAAGGTTTGATGTACGTGAGGGCTCGGGTCAACGGGAGGACAGTGCGGGCCTTGGTTGACACCGGCGCGACCCACAATTTCGTGAACCAAGGAGCGGTGCACAAATTGGGGCTTGGAGCGCTATCCTAGCCTTGTAGGGTGAAGCTAGTCGGCTCCGAGGAGATGGAGTCTTTGGGCCAAGCGGAGGTCACATTGGAGGTGGGCTCATGGACTGGGAGCTGCAGCATGACGGTCTTGCCGATCGATGACTACGACCTGATACTCGGGATGGATTTCTTCATCCAGAGCAAGGTCGTGGTCATGCCTCATCGGAGAGGCATCTTGATCCGGAGAGGTAGGCGTCCTTACTTCGTTCCAGTGGAGGGATGGCGGAGGACGATTGCGAAGGGTAGGTGCAAGAAACGGCCCTACAACCAGACCTGAGGTTGTGCGACAACCTCCCACCTAGGCATCGCGTGGGAGAGCCTAGGCACTGAGGCCTGCGGCAGGAGGCGGCAGGCGGGATGGCTCGGCGAGAGGGCTGTCCAACCGAGGAGGCATCAGGAGGTGCGCATGGCAGGTGGCCGCGTTGGGACTCGGGAGGTTTTGGCCAGGAGGGCCAAGGCATGGTGGTCGACGAGGGCATCGACATCTCAGCGGGGGGAGGATTGTTACCACCCCAAGTGTGCGCACGGTCAGGAGGGCCGTGGCGCAGCCCGTGCGCGCAGGCGCGGGCAAACGGCGAGGTTGACAGCGGACGCGCCATGCGATGTGCGCGGCCAGCCATGTCGGCGAGGTTGTCAGCGCTCGGCGCAGGCGGCGCCGAGCGAGCGAGCGAGCGCCCAAGCTGGGCGCAGCGGTGCGCCCAGCCCAGCAGCGCAGCGGACGGGCAGGAGGCCCGCCCGCCAGTGCGCGCGCCAGGAGGACGCGCGTGCCCAGCACCAGTGGCGCGCGCCGGGAGGGCGTGCGCCCAGCGCAGCAGCGCGCGCGCCAGGAGGGTGCGCGCCCATCAGCCTTCAACGTCAGCTGATCTAGTGACGCCCAGCAGATCTAGAAGACTTATCCATCTTCTAGAGGAGTTATCTACTGGCGTCCAGCGGCTTCTGGAGGGATTATCTACAGCGCCAACTACCCAGCCATCTAGAAGAATTATCTTGAGGAGGAGATAAGATCGGTTGGATGAGATAAGGGCAGCAGCTGGATTTGGATAAGAGTTATCCTAATCTGGTCGGCACTTAGAGATAAGACAGCGGCTGTTTAATTGAAGATAGGCCTTATCCTAGGGAGGGGATAGACCTATAAGGCGGTGGCATAAGGCGGTGGCCAGCTTCTATAAATAGGAGGGGACGTCCAGCAGCAAGGGCATTCATCAATTCATTGAATCAATCAACCCTTCTAGCGGCAGATTGGGAGGAGTCCAATCAGCCAGCAACTGAGCGTGCAGCAGTGGAGCAGCAACGCAGCGGGGCGCTCAGCAACTCAGAGAAGAGGAGCGAGCGGAGAGCCGGCGCGCGCAGATCCTTGGGCGTGCAGCGTGCAGCAAGGAGCGTGCAGAGGCAGCGGTTGTGCCGTGTGGAGTGCGGACGACCAGGGGGCAGCAAGAGCGTCTTGTAGCCTATTGGCAAGGTGAGAGCTTTCTTTGTGTAGGGAGAGAGTTGTAAAGGCTGTGGCCTATCTTACTTGTCATTATCCTCTTATTAATCAAAGGGGTTGGGGTAGAGTTTACCCCGTATATCGTGTGCTTGGGTGGGACATGTTCTTCAGGGGATTTATTTATTGTAATTGGGAGAAAGGCTGGTTAGGGGAAGGGTTCCTCTAGCGCCATCACCGGTAGACGCAAGGACCTAGTGGCCCTAGGGAGCGCTTGCGCGTGCCGATTGAAAGCCCGGTGACAAGAATTGGATTCACTCGCTGAATTGTTACCACCCCAAGTGTGCGCGCGGCCAGGAGGGCCATGGTGCAGCCCGTGCGCGCAGGCGCGGGCAAACGGCGAGGTTGGCAACGGACGCGCAGAGGGATGCGCGCGGCCAGCCAGGCGGCGAGGTTGGCAGCGCTCGGCGCAGGCGGCGCCGAGCGGGCGAGCGGGCGAGCGAGCGCCAGCTGGGCGCAGCGGTGCGCCCAACCTCACCAGCAGCAGCGGACGGGCAGGAGGCCCGCCCACCAGCGCGCGCGCGCCCAGCACAGCGGCGCGCGCCAGGGAGGGCGTGCGCCCAGCGCCACAGCGCGCGCTCCAAGAGGGCGCGCGCCCAGCAGCCAGCAGCGCGCGCCAGGGTGGCGCGCGCCCATCATCCCAGCGACTTCTAGAGGAGTTATCTATTTGTGGAGGCATCTAGAGGGATTATCTACAGCGCCAGCTACCCAGCCATCTAGAGTGATTATCCATCCAGCACGCAGAATTATCTTGAGGAGGAGATAAGATCGGTTGGATGAGATAAGGGCACCAGCTGGATTTGGATAAGAGTTATCCTAATCTGGTCGGCACTTAGAGATAAGGCAGCGGCTGTTTAAATTGGAGATAGGCCTTATCCTAGGGAGGGGATAGACCTATAAGGCGGTGGCATGAGGCGGTGGCCAGCTTCTATAAAAAGGAGGGACGTCCAGCCAGCAAAGGAATTGTCACTGGGCTTTCAATCGGCACGCGCAAGCGCCCCCTAGGGTCACTAGGTCCTTGCGTCTACCGGTGATGGCACTAGAGGAACCCTTCCCCTAACCAGCCTTACCCCCAATTACAATAAATAAATCCCCTGAAGAACAGTCCCACCCAAGCACACGATATACGGGGTAAACTCTACCCCAACCCTTATATTAATAACAAGAGGATAATGACAAGTAAGATACGCCACAGCCTTTACAACTCTCTCCCTACACAAGGAAAGCTCTCACCTTGCCAATAGGCTACAAGACGCTCTTGCTGCCCCCTGATCGTCCGCACTCCACACGGCACGACCGCTGCCTCTGCGATGCTGCCCACTACTGCACGCCGGTTGCTGGCTGATTGGACTCCTCCCAATCTGCCGAGTTGACTCCACCCCTCGCTGGGTTGCTGCACGCTGCAGACTTGAGTCGATTGGATTCACTCCGCTGAATTCTCAATGCCTTTGCTGGCTGGACGTCCCTCCTTTTTATAAAATCTGGCCACCGCCTCATGCCACCGCCTTATAGGTCTATCCCATCCCTAGGATAAGGCCTATCTCCAATTTAAACAGCCGCTGCCTTATCTCTAAGTGCCGACCAGATTAGGATAACTCTTATCCAAATCCAGATGCAGCCCTTATCTCATCCAACCGATCTTATCTCCTCCTCAAGAAAATTCTTCTAGATGGCTGCTGGGTAGCTGGCGCTGGGCGCGCATCCCCCTGACGCGCGCTGGCGGGCGGGCCTCCTCCCCGTCCGCTGTGCTGCTGGCGAGGTTGGGCGCACTGCTGCACCCGCTCGGTGCCGCCTGCGCCGAGCGCTGACAACCTCGCCGCCTGGCTGGCCGCCCGCATCACTCCGCGCGCCCGCTACCAACCTCGCCGTTTGCCCGCGCCTGCGCGCACGGGCTGCGCCACGGCCCTCCTGGCCGCGCGCACACTTGGGGTGTAACAATTCTCCCCCCACTGAAATGTCAACGCCCTCGTCGACCACCATGCCTCCGCGCATGCCTTGACCCTCCTGGCCAAGCCTCCCGAGTCCCAACGTGGCCACCTACCACGCGCACCCCCTGATGCCTCCTCAGTTGGATAGCCCTCTCGCCGAGCCATCCTGCCTGCCGCCTCCTACCGCAGGCCTCCATGCCTAGGCTCTCCCACGCGATGCCTAGGTGTGAGGTTGTCGCACAACCTCAGGTCTGGTTGTAGGGCCGTTTCTTGCACCTACCCTTCGCAATCGTCCTCCGCCATCCCTCCACTGGAACGAAGTAAGGATGCCTACCTCTCCGGATCAAGATGCCTCACCGATGAGGCATGACCACGGCCTTGCTCTGGATGAAGAAGTCCATCCCGAGTATCAAGTCGTAGTCGTCGATCGACAAGACCGTCATGCTGCAGCTCCCAGTCCATGAGCCCACCTCCAATGTGGCCTCCGCCTGGCCCAAAGACTCCATCTCCTCGGAGCCGACTGGCTTCACCCTGCAAGGCTGGGATAGCGCTCCAAGCCCGAATTTGTGCGCCGCCCCTTGGCTCACGAAATTGTGGGTTGCGCCGGTGTCAACCAAGGCCCGCACTGTCCTCCCGTTGACCCGAGCCCTCACGTACATCAAACCTTGGCGTTGGTCTCTCGCGGCCAAAGTGTTGATGCACTGTAGCGGGGCCATCCTCGCTACTGGCTCATCCTCCGAACTCTCGGACGCCCTGTCTGCCTGGGTAGTGACGGCCACTACCATCACCTTTCGTGGACACTCCCGTGCGAGGTGCGCTTCTCCGCACACGAAGCATCCAGAAAAAAATCGCCGGTCCCTTTGGCTTTGCCGCTGCATGTGGAACACCTTCCTTCTTGTCCTTTCGACCACGCGGTGGTGACGCACTCTTGCGCTTGCCCTTGCCCTGGCCACCGTTGCCCGAAGTAGTAGCGCTGCGATAGTCTACCAGCGCTTCTGCTGCCATGAAGGCTGAGGGAATATCCCTCACCTCCCTCTTGCGAAGCTCGGCCTACGCCCACCCCTGTAGACCAGCGAGAAAGTTAAACAACTTATCTTCCTCGGACATGTTGGACACCTCCAGAAGCAGGTTGCTGAATTGCATCACGTACTCCCGGATGCTCCTTGTCTGCCGCAACTTCCTCAGGTTTTCCCGAGCAAGCCACCCTGCATTGCTCGGTTGGAACTGCTCCCTCAGTTCCCTTCTGAAGATCTCCCACGTCTCGATCCTGGGATGCCCCGCACGGTCATCCTCGGCCGTTCTGGTCCTTCACCAGAGCTTGGCGCTCCCCTCCAGGTATGTCGAGGCCCGATCCACCTGATCGGGTGCTGGGATCTTTGCCGCACGGAAGTAGTTCTTCATGTCCCACACGAAGTTCTCTACTTTCATTGCACTCCTGACTCCGCCGAAGGTCTTAGGCTCCCGGACCTTCACTTCCTTTGCCGGAGCGCCGACCATGTGGACTAGACTCCGCGCCTCCTGCCTCAGCCGGATCACCTCCTGCTCCAAAGCATGGATCCGAAGCTCCAATCTCTCCTCCATGGCCAGGTCGGATCGCTACTGTTGCATGCTGCGATGCTCGATGTCATGGAGCAGCCTCTCATGCGTCTCCATCAGATGATCATGCGAAGTTCGCAACTCCGCCAACTGCATGCTCAACTCTGTGCACACAGCTACGAGATTCATGGTCGATCCCTCACTTGGATCTCCCACGATCCCCTCCAACCGGGTCATGCGGTCTCCTACCGCTCTGATACCTACTTGTCACCGGGCTTTCAATCGGCACGCGCAAGCGCTCCCTAGGGCCACTAGGTCCTTGCGTCTACCGATGATGGTGCTAGAGGAACCCTTCCCCTAACCAGCCTTTCCCCCAATTACAATAAATAAATCCCCTGAAGAACACATCCCACCCAAGCACACGATATACGGGGTAAACTCTACCCCAACCCCTTATATTAATAACAAGAGGATAATGACAAGTAAGATACGAGCCTCTGCCCTACAACTCTCTCCCTACACAAAGAAAGCTCTCACCTTGCCAATAGGCTACAAGACGCTCTTGCTGCCCCCTGGTCGTCCGCACTCCACACGGCACAACCGCTGCCTCTGCACGCTCCTCGCTGCACGCTGCACGCCCAAGGATCTGCACGCCGGCTCTTCGCTCGCTCCTCTTCTCTGAGTTGCTGAGCGCCCCGCTGCGTTGCTGCCTCACTGCTGCACGCCGGTTGCTGGCTGATTGGACTCCTCCCAATCTGCCGAGTTGACTCCACCCCTCGCTGGGTTGCTGCACGCTGTAGACTTGAGTCAATTGGATCACTCGCTGCAGACTTGAGTCAATCACAAATGAAGAGAGACAATTAAAGCACGGCAAACACAAGAATTTATAGTGGTTCGGTGTATCCAACACCTACGTCCACTCCCAAGTTCCACTTGGGTCCATACTATAATCAACTAGATTACAGCTGAGTTGTTTTACAAGCTCACAACTCAAAACTTGTTGTTTTCCCGGGATCACAACGAACCCAGCTGGTTTTACGGGCTCACCAGCACAAAAACCCAAACTCAAGCTAATCTAGCTTGTCCCAAGGTATACTACCTCCACTAATTCAATTCCCCTGATTGAACTAGCAAAAACAAAAAAGAATAATGTTTACAATAACACACAGCTCCTTAAATGAGCAAATATTCAAAGTAAATAAACAAGTTTAGAAAAGCCTAATTTGAAGATGATTGGATTTGAGCTTTCCAATCGACTCAAGTCTACAGCGTGCAGCAACCCAGCGAGGGGTGGAGTCAACTTGGAAGATTGGAAGGAGTCCAATCAGCCAGCAACCGGCGTGCAGCAGTGGGCAGCATCGCAGCGGGGCACTCAGCAACTCAGAGAAGAGGAGCGAGCGGAGAGCTGGCGCGCGCAGATCCTTGGGCGTGCAGCGTGCAGCGAGGAGCGTGCAGAGGCAGCGGTTGTGCCGTGTGGAGTGCGAACGACCAGGGGGCAGCAAGAGCGTCTTGTAGCCTATTGGCAAGGTGAGAGCTTTCTTTGTGTAGGGAGAGAGTTGTAGGGCAGAGGCCCGTATCTTACTTGTCATTATCCTCTTGTTATTAATATAAGGGGTTGGGGTAGAGTTTACCCCGTATATCGTGTGCTTGGGTGGGACTGTTCTTCAGGAGATTTATTTATTGTAATTGGGGGTAAGGCTGGTTAGGGGAAGGGTTCCTCTAGCGCCATCACCGGTAGACGCAAGGACCTAGTGACCCTAGGGGGCGCTTGCGCGTGCCGATTGAAAGCTCGGTGACAATTGGTATCAGTCCAATCAGCCAGCAACCGGCGTGCAGCAGTGAGGCAGCATCGCAGAGGGGCGCTCAGCAACTCAGAGAGGAGGAGCGAGCGGAGAGCTGGCGCGCGCAGATCCTTGGGCGTGCAGCGTGCAGCAAGGAGCGTGCAGAGGAAGCAGTCGTGCCGTGTGGAGTGCGGACGACCAGGGGGCAGCAAGAGCGTCTTGTAGCCTATTGGCAAGGTGAGAGCTTTCTTTGTGTAGGGAGAGAGTTGTAGGGCAGAGGCCCGTATCTTACTTGTCATTATCCTCTTAGTAATATAAAGGGGTTGGGGTAGAGTTTACCCCATATATCGTGTGCTTGGGTGGGACGTGTTCTTCGGGAAATTTATTTAATTGTAATTGGGGTACCACCCCAAGTGTGCGCGCGGCCAGGAGGGCCATGGCGCAGCCCGTGCGCGCAGGCGCGGGCACGGCAGCGAGGTTGGCAGTGCTCGGCGCAGGCGGCGCCAAGCGAGCGGGTGAGTGGAGCACCCAGCCAACCTCACCAGCAGCGCAGCAGCGGACGAGCAGGAGGCCCGCCCGCCAGCGCGCGCGCCAGGAGGACGCGCGCGCCCAGCACATCAGCGCACGCTGGGAGGGCGTGCGCCCAGCGCCACAGCGCGCACGCCAGGAGGGCGCGCGCCCATCAGCCAGCAGTGCGCGCCAGGAGGGCGCGCGCCCATCAGTCATCAGTGGATTATCTTGGCGTCCAGCAGCATCTTCTAGAGGAGTTTATCCTTTGCAGTGGCATCTAGAAGATCAGCCACCTACCCAGCCATCTAGAAGGATTATCCATCCAGCACTTAGCTGATTTAAAGGAGGAGATTAGATCAGATAAAGCCGGCTGGATTGGATAAAGATTGCGGTTAGGATTTGGATAAGAGTTATCCAAAGCTGGGCGGCACTTGGAGAGATAAGCCAGCGGCTGTTTGATCTGGAGATGAGGCTTATCTTAGGGAGGAGATAAGGCCTATGGCGGTGGCATGAGGCGGTGGCCAGCTTCTATAAAAAGGAGGGATGTCCAGCCAGCAAGGCATTGAGAATTCAGCGATTGACTCAAGAGAGAACCCAGCGTAGGGTGGAGTCAACCTAGCGGCAGATTGGGAGGAGTCCAATCAGCCAGCAACCGGGCGTGCAGCAGTGGAGCAGCAACGCAGCGGGGCGCTCAGCAACTCAGAGAAGAGCAGCGAGCGGAGAGCCGGCGCGCGCAGATCCTTGGGCGTGCAGCGTGCAGTGAGGAGCGTGCAGAGGCAGCGGTTGTGCCATGTGGAGTGCGGACGACCAGGGGGCAGCAAGAGCGTCTTGTAGCCTATTGGCAAGGTGAGAGCTTTGTTTGTGTGAGAGTTGTAGGGCAGAGGCCCGTATCTTACTGGTCATATCCTCTTATTAATCAAAGGGGTTGGGGTAGAGTTTACCCCATATATCGTGTGCTTGAGTGGGACGTGTTCTTCGGGGGAATTTATTTATTTGTAATTGGGGGTAAGGCTGGTTAGGGGAAGGGTTCCTCTAGCGCCATCACCGGTAGACGCAAGGACCTAGTGACCCTAGGGGGCGCTTGCGCGTGCCGATTGAAAGCCCGGTGATAAAGAGGTATCAGAGCTCGGTTGAAGACAAGTCCAAGCAGACCCAATCGATGGCGAGAGCGGTAGAAGACCGCATGACTCGGTTGGAGGGGATCGTGGGAGATCCGGGGGAGGGATCGACCTTGAACCTTGTAGCTGTGTGCAAAGAGATGGGCATGCAGTTGGCGGAGTTGCGAACTTCGCATGATCAGCTGATGGAGAGGCATGAGAGGCTGCTCCATGACATCGAGCATCGCAGCATGCAACAGCAGCGATCCGATCTGGCCATGGAGGAGAGATTGGAGCTTCGGATCCACGCCTTGGAGCAGGAGGTGATCCGGCTGAGGCAGGAGGCGCGGAGTCCAGTCCACATGGTCGGCGCTCCGGCAAAGGAAGCGAAAGTCCGGGAGCCTAAGACCTTCGGCGGAGTCAGGAGCACGACGGAAGTAGAAACTTCGTGTGGGACATGGAGAACTACTTCCGTGCGGCGAAGATCCCAGCACCCGATCAGGTGGATCGGGCCTCGACATACCTGGAGGGGAGCGCCAAGCTCTGGTGGAGGACCAGAACGGCCGAGGATGACCGTGCAGGGCGTCCCAGGATCGAGACGTGGGAGATCTTCAGGAGAGAACTGAGGGCGCAGTTCTAACCGAGCAACGCAGGGTGGCTTGCTCGGGAGAACCTGAGGAAGTTGCGGCAGACAGGGAGCATCCAGGAGTACGTGGCGCAGTTCAGCAACCTACTTCTGGAGGTGTCCAACATGTCCGAGGAAGATAAGTTGTTTAACTTCCTCGCTGGCCTACAGGGGTGGGCGCAGGCCGAGCTTCGCAGGAGGGAGGTGAGGGACTTCCCTCAGCCTTCATAGCAGCAGAGGCGCTGGTGGACTTTCGCAGCGCTACGACTTCGGGCAGCGGTGGCCAGGGCAAGGGCAAGCGCAAGAGTGCGTCACCACCGTAGGGTCGAACAAGCAAGAAGGAAGGTGTTCCACATGCAGCGGCAAAGCCAAAAGGACCGGCGACTTTTGCTGGATGCTTCGTGTGCGGAGTAGCGCACCGCGCATGGGAGTGTCCACGGAAGGTGATGGTAGCAGCCGTCACTACCCAGGCAGACAAGGCGTTCGAGAGTTCGGGGAGGAGCCAGTAGCGAGGATGGCCCCACTACAGTGCATCAGTATTTTGGCCGCGAGAGACCAACGCCAAGGTATGATGTTCGTGAGGGCTCGGGTCAACGGAAGGACAGTGCGGGCCTTGGTTGACACCGGCGCGACACACAATTTCGTGAGCCAAGGAGCGGCGCACAGATTGGAGCTTGGAGCGCTATCCCAGCCTTGTAGGGTGAAGCCAGTCGGCTCCGAGGAGATGGAGTCTTTGGGCCAGGCGGAGGCCACATTGGAGGTGGGCTCATGGACTGGGAGCTGCAGCATGACGGTCTTGCCGATCGACGACTGCGACTTGATACTCGGGATGGATTTCTTCATCCAGAGTAAGGCCGTGGTCATGCCTCATCGGAGAGGCATCTTGATCCGAGCGGTAGGCGTCCTTACTTCGTTCCAGTGGAGGGATGGCGGAGGACGATTGCGAAGGGTGGGTGCAGGAGACGGCCCCACCACCAGACCTGAGGTTGTGCGACAACCTCACACCTAGGCATCGCGTGGGAGAGCCTAGGCGGCACAGAGGCCTGCAGCAGGAGGCAGGCGGGATGGCTCGGCGAGTGGGCTGTCCAACCGAGGAGGCATCAGGAGGTGCGCATGGCAGGTGGCCGCGTTGGGACTCGGGAGACTTTGGCCAGGAGGGTCAAGGCATGCGCGGAGGCATGGTGGTCGACAAGGGCATCGACATCTCAGTGGGGGGAGAATTGTTACCACCCCAAGTGTGCGCGCGGCCAGGAGGGCCGTGGCACAGCCCGTGCGCGCAGGCGCGAGCACAGCAGCGAGGTTGGCAGCGCTCGGCGCAGGCGGCGCCAAGCGAGCGGGCGAGTGGAGCGCCCAGCCAACCTCACCAGCAGCGCAGCAGCGGACGGGCAGGAGGCCCGCCCGCCAGCGCGCGGCCAGGAGGACGCGCGCGCCCAGCACATCAGTGCACGCCGGGAGGGCGTGCGCCCAGCGCGACAGCGCGCGCGCCAGGAGGGCGAGCGCCCATCAGCCAGCAGCGTGCGCCAGGAGGGCGCACGCCCATCAGTCATCAGCGGATTATCTTGGCGTCCAGCAGCATCTTCTAGAGGAGTTTATCCTTTGCAGCGGCATCTAGAAGATCAGCCACCTACCCAGCCATCTAGAAGGATTATCCATCCAGCACTTAGCTGATTTAAAGGAGGAGATTAGATCAGATAAGGCCGGCTGGATTGGATAAAGATTGCGGTTAGGATTTGGATAAGAGTTATCCAAAGCTGGGCGGCACTTGGAGAGATAAGCCAGCGGCTGTTTGATCTGGAGATGAGGCTTATCTTAGGGAGGAGATAAGGCCTATGGCGGTGGCATGAGGCGGTGGCCAGCTTCTATAAAAAGGAGGGACATCCAGCCAGAAAGGCATTGAGAATTCAGCGATTGACTCAAGAGAGAACCCAGCGTAGGGTGGAGTCAACCTAGCGGCAGATTGGGAGGAGTCCAATCAGCCAGCAACCGGGCGTGCAGTAGTGGAGCAGCAACGCAGCGGGGCGCTCAGCAACTCAGAGAAGAGCAGCGAGCGAAGAGCCGGCGCGCGCAGATCCTTGGGCGTGCAGCGTGCAGCGAGGAGCGTGCAGAGGCAGCGGTTGTGCCGAGTGGAGTGCGGACGACCAGGGGCAGCAAGAGCGTTTTGTAGCCTATTGGCAAGGTGAGAGCTTTCTTTGTGTAGGGAGAGAGTTGTAGGGCAGTGGCCCGTATCTTACTTGTCATATCCTCTTATTAATCAAAGGGGTTGGGGTAGAGTTTACCCGTATATCGTGTGCTTGGGTGGGACGTGTTCTTCGGGGGAATTTATTTATTTGTAATTGGGGGTAAGGCTGGTTAGGGGAAGGGTTCCTCTAGCGCCATCACCGGTAGACGCAAGGACCTAGTGACCCTAGGGGGCGCTTGCGCGTGCCGATTGAAAGCCCGGTGACAAAGATTGTCACCGGGCTTTCAATCGGCACGCGCAAGTGCCCCCTAGGGTCACTAGATCCTTGCGTCTACCGATTGAAAGCCCGGTGACAAAGAGGTATCAGAGCCCGGTTGAAGACAAGTCCAAGTAGACCCAACCAAATGGCGAGAGCGGTAGGAGACCGCATGACCCGGTTGGAGGGGATCGTGGGAGATCCAGGTGAGGGATCGACCATGAATCTCGTAGCTGTGTGCACAGAGTTGAGCATGCAGTTGGCGGAGTTGCGAACTTCGCATGATCATCTGATGGAGACGCATGAGAGGCTGCTCCACGACGTCGAGCATCGCAGCATGCAACAGCAGCGATCCGACCTAGCCATGGAGGAGAGATTGGAGCTTCGGATCCATGCTTTGGAGCAGGAGGTGATCCGGTTGAGGCAGGAGGCGCGGAGTCCAGTCCACATGGTCGGCGCTCCGGCAAAGGAAGCGAAGGTCCGGGAGCCTAAGACCTTCGGCGGAGTCAGGAGCGCGACGGAAGTAGAGAACTTCGTGTGGGACATGGAGAACTACTTCCGTGCGGCGAAGATCCCAGCACCCGATCAGGTGGATCGGGCCTCGACATACCTGGAGGGGAGCGCCAAGCTCTGGTGGAGGACCAGAATGGCCGAGGATGACCGTGCGGGGCGTCCTAGGATCGAGACGTGGGAGATCTTCAGAAGGGAACTGAGGGCGCAGTTCCAACCGAGCAATGCAGGGTTGCTTGCTCGGGAAAACCTGAGGAAGTTGCGGCAGACAGGGAGCATCCGGGAGTACGTGGCGCAATTCAGCAACCTGCTTCTGGAGGTGTCCAACATGTCCGAGGAAGATAAGTTGTTTAACTTCCTCGCTGGTCTACAGGGGTGGGCGCAGGCGAGCTTCGCAGGAGGGAGGTGAGGGATATTCCCTCAGCCTTCGTGGAAGCAGAAGCGCTGGTAGACTATCGCAGCGCTACTACTTCGGGCAGCGGTGGCCAGGGCAAGGGCAAGCGCAAGAGTGCGTCACCACCGCGTGGTCGAAAGGACAAGAAGGAAGGTGTTCCACATGCAGCGGCAAAGCCAAAGGGACCGGCGATTTTTGCTGGACTCTTCGTGTGCGGAGGAGCGCACCTCGCATGGGAGTGTCCACGAAAGGTGATGGTAGCGACCATCACTACCCATGCAGACAGGGCGTCCGAGAGTTCGGAGGATGAGCCAGTAGCGAGGATGGCCCCGCTATAGTGCATCAATACTTTGGCCGCGAGAGACCAACGCCAAGGTTCGATGTACGTGAGGGCTCGGGTCAACGGGAGGACAGTGCGGGCCTTGGTTGACACCGGCGCGACATACAATTTCGTGAGCCAAGGGGCGGCGCACAGATTGGAGCTTGGAGCGCTATCCCAGCCTTGCAGGGTGAAGCCAGTCGGCTCCGAGGAGATGGAGTCTTTGGGCCAGGCGGAGGCCACATTGGAGGTGGGCTCATGGACTGGGAGCTGCAGCATGACGGTCTTGCCGATCGACGACTATGACCTGATACTCGGGATGGACTTCTTCATCCAGAGTAAGGCCGTGGTCATACCTCATCGGAGAGGCATCTTGATCCGGAGAGGTAGGCGTCCTTACTTCGTTCCAGTGGAGGGATGGCGGAGGACGATTGCGAAGGGTAGGTGCAAGAAACGGCCCTACAACTAGACCTGAGGTTGTGCGACAACCTCACACCTAGGCATCGCGTGGGAAAGCCTAGGTATGGAGGCCTGCGGCAGGAGGCGGCAGGCGGGATGGCTCGGCGAGTGGGCTGTCCAACCGAGGAGGCATCAGGGGTGCGCGTGGTAGGTGGCCACGTTGGGACTCGGGAGACTTTGGCCAGGAGGGTCAAGGCATGCGCGGAGGCATGGTGGTCGACGAGGGCGTCGACATCTCAGTGGGGGAGAATTGTTACCACCCCAAGTATGCGCGCGGCCAGGAGGGCCATGGCGCAGCCCGTGCGCGCAGGCGCGGGCAAACGGCGAGGTTGGCAGCGGACGCGCGGAGGGATGCGCGCAGCCAGCCAAGCGGCGAGGTTGTTAGCGCTCGGCGCAGGCGGCGCTGAGCGGGCGAGCGAGCGCCAACCTGGGCGCAGCGGTGCGCCCAGCCTAGCAGCACAGCGGACGGGCAGGAGGCCCGCCCGCCAACGCGCGTCAGGGGGATGCGCGCCCAGCGCAGCAGCGCGCGCGCCAGGAGGGCGCGCGCCCATCAGCCCAGCAGATCCGGCTACGCAGCAGCATCTAGAAGGTTATCCCTTAGGCGAGCTGATAAGGATAAGACTTATCCACTAAAGAGATAAGATAAGGATAAGGCTTATCCACTAAAGGGATAAGATAAGATCGGGATAAGGTCTATCTAATGAAGCTGGAGGGATAATTCTTATCTAATGAGGCTGGCGGGATGAGGTTTATCCAAAGTGGGCGGCACTTAGAGATAAGGCAGCGGCTGTTTAATCTGGAGATGAGGCTTATCCTAGGGAGGGGATAAGAGCCTAAGGCGGTGGCTAACATCTATATAAGGAGGGGACGTCCAGCCAGCAAAGGCATTGAGAATTCAGCGAGTGAATCCAATCGACTCGAGTCTGTAGCGTGCAGCAACCCAGCGAGGGGTGGAGTCAGCTCGGCGATTGGGAGGAGTCCAATCAGCCAGCAACCGACGTGCAGCAGTGAGGCAGCATTGCAGCGGGGCGCTCAGCAACTCAGAGAAGAGCAGCGAGCGGAGAGCCAGCGCGCGCAGATCCTTGGGCGTGCAGCGTGCAGAAAGGACCGTGCAGAGGCAGCGGTCGTGCCGTGTGGAGTGCAGACGACCAGGGGGCAGCAAGAGCGTCTTGTAAGCCTATTGGCAAGGGTAGAGCTTTCTTTGTCACCCGGCTAGGTCTAGATAGTATTTTTCTTTTCTTTTCTAGCGGAAACGCCTAGCTAGGGACCGGCCTTAGCGCTGCGCACGCTAAGTCAGCCTCACGAATGCGCGTCCAAGGTGGGATGAGTGTGGCCGAAGGCCTCCTCTTCCACGCACAGGCTTAGCACACCATGGCCGCACCAGAGTGGATGCGCCCCACTCTTAGGATGAGGTTATAGGAACCTCACCTGACCGCTGGTCACAAGAACTCCCCAATGGAAACCCCTAGTCAACCCGCCCAACACAAGCATATACGGGACAATGTCCCAACCTCTCGATTATGCAATCCACAAAGAGGATGACAAAGGAAGATGGGCTAACAGCCCTACAACTCTCAAAATAGAAAGCACTCCTCACCTTGCCAATCGGCTACACACTAGCAGCCCTTAGCCACCCGTAGGAATCTCCTCACGGCACCGACCGTCGCCTTCGCGTTCCTTGCTCACCCAAGGAACCGCTCGGCTGTGCTCCAAGCGTTCTGCTTGATCACTTGAAGACTCTTCTTGCTTTCGCTCAATGCTACTTGCTGAATGCTTCTCCCATGGACGTCCGTCTCCTATTTATAGCTGCAGCACCGCCTCATAGCCACCGCCTAAGTCCTATCTGTTTGCTGGATAAGACTTATCTGCAGCCTAGTTCAAACTGCCGGCTTTATCCTTATCACCGCCCAGCTCAGTCATCATTATCCAATCGCTGGTTGATCCTTATCTTATCTCATCTAATCCCTTCCGCTTGAATCAGTTGTGGGCGTGGATAATCCTTCCAGAAGCTGCTGGGCGCCAACTGCCTTCTAGATGGATCGCTGGCGCTGCTGTGGATGGATAATGCCGTGGATGGATAAGCTGGCGCGCATCTTGCTGGGCGCGCGTTGCGGGTGCTGGGCGCGCGCGCGCTGGGCGCGCGCCCTGGCGGGCGGGCCTCCTGCCCGTCCGCCCGCTACTGCTGCTGGGGCTGGGCGCATCTCGCTGCGCCCAGGTCGGGCGCGCGCTTGCCCGCCCGGCGCCTCCTGCGCCTGGGCGTGCAAGGCTGCTGGGCACTGTGCCCAGGCAGCTGACCGCGCTGCTCCTTCGGACTTCCCTTGGCCGTGCGCGCCTGCTGATAACATGGCACGCCGATGCTGCCTCCTGCGTGCCGCCGCATCTGGAGTGTGAGGTTGCATCTGGCCATGGCGCATTGGATCACCAAGCTCGCGCCGAATATGACATGGGGTCTGCCGACCCCAGGGCGGGCGTGCGCATCCTATCGCACGGTCAACCTCGCCCTGGTAGGCCCTCGACTGTCCTACCTACCTGCGCTGCGCGCCGCGGGCTGCGCTGCGGCCCTCCTGGCCGTGCGCACTACTGGGGCGGTGATAATCCTCCCCCACCTGAAGGCGCCAACGCCCCCGTCGCGCTACCCCCTGTGTAGGCTCGTATGTCATCCTCGAACTGCCATAGCTCCTCGGCCCGCCTCCAGGTGGCATCGGAGACATCTTCTCCGTGCCACTATACCAAGTACTCCGTGTACTTGGGTCCTTGACTCGTCCCCACCTTTCTGTCCGCCAAAATCCTCGCTATCTTCCTTGAAAATCTTGGGCGAATGGTAGGGCGCACCCCGGCAGGATACGCCCTGCCATTCGCCCAAGATTTTCAAGGAAGATAGCGAGGATTTTGGAGGACAGAAAGGTGGGGACGAGTCAAGGACCCAAGTACACGGAGTACTTGGTACAGTGGCACGGAGAAGATGTCTCCGATGCCACCTGGAGGCGGGCCGAGGAGCTATGGCAGTTCGAGGATGACATACGAGCCTACACGGGGGGTAGCACGATGGGGGCGTCGGCGCCTTCAGGTGGGGGAAGATTGTCACCGCCCCAGTAGTACGCACGGTCAGGAGGGCCGCAGTGCAGCCCGCGGCGCGTAGTACGGGTAGGTAGGACAGTCGAGGGCCTACCAGGGCGAGGTTGACCGTGCGATAGGATGCGCATGCCCGCCCTGGGGTCGGCAGACCCCATGTCATATTCGGCGCGAGCTTGGTGATCCAATGCGCCACGGCCAGATGCAACCTCACACTCCAGATGCAGCGGCACGCAGGAGGCAGCATCGACGCGCCATGTTATCAACAGGCGCGCACGGCCAAGGGAAGTCCGAAGGAGCGGCGCGGTCAGCTGCCTGGGCACAGCGCCCAGCAGCCTTGCATGCCCAGGCGCAGGAGGCGCCGGGCGGGCAAGCGCGCGCCCGACCTGGGCGCAGCGAGACGCGCCCAGCCCCAGCAGCAGCAGCGGGCGGACGGGCAGGAGGCCCGCCCGCCAGGACGTGCGCCCAGCGCGCGCCCAGCACCTTCAATGCGCGCCCAGCAAGACGCGCGTCTTATCCACTCGCAGCAGATTGGGAAGATTGCCTTCAGCGCCCAGCAGCTTATCCATCCGCAGGATTATCCACCAGTGACGTTAGCATCTAGAAGACACTTGGCGCCCAGCATCTAGAGGACAGTTGGCGCCCAGCATCTAGAAGACTTATCCATGCCCAGCAGCTGATTCAAAGCGGAAGAGATAAAGATAAGGGCTAGCAGCTGGATGGGATAAGGCTGATCCAAAGGTGGGCGGTTCTAAGGGATAAAGCTGGCAGTTTGAACTGAGCTGCAGATAAATCTTATCCAGCGAAGAGATAGGACTTGGGCGTTAGCTATGAGGTGGTGCTGCAGCTATAAATAGGAGGCGGACGTTCCTATGGAGGGCATTCACGCAGCTAGCAAAAGCAGCGAGATAAGTCTTCAGCAATCGTGTGGAGCGCTGAAGCACAGCCGAGCAGACTCCTTGGGCGAGCAAGGAGGCGCGAGGCGACGGTCGGTGCCGTGAGGAGATTCCTACGGGCGGCTAAGGGCTGCTGCCCATCTTCCTTTGTCATCCTCTTTGTGGATTGTATAATCGAGAGGTTGGGACATTGTCCCGTATATGCTTGTGTTGGGCGGGTTTACTATCGGGGGGCGGGTTTACTATCGGGGAGTTCTTGTGACCAGCGGAGTGGGGCGCATCCACTCTGGTGCGGCCAAGGTGTGCTAAGCCTGTGCGTGGAAGAGGAGGCCTCCGGCCACACTCATCCCACCTTGGACGCGCATTCATGAGGCTGACTTAGTGTGCGCAGTGCTAAGGCCGGTCCCTAGCTAGGCGATTCCGCTAGAAAAGAAAAGAAAAATACTGTCTAGACACAAAGAGGCATGATACCTCTTTGTCACCCGGCTAGGTCTAGATAGTATTTTTCTTTTCTTTTCTAGCGGAAACTCCTAGCTAGGGACCGGCCTTAGCGCTGCGCACGCTAAGTCAACCTCACGAATGCGCGTCCAAGGTGGGATGAGTGTGGTCGGAGGCCTCCTCTTCCACGCACAGGCTTAGCACACCTTGGCCGCACCAGAGTGGATGCGCCCCACTCTTAGGATGAGGTTATAGGAACCTCACCTGACCGCTGGTCACAAGAACTCCCCAATGGAAACCCCTAGTCAACCCGCCCAACACAAGCATATAACACAAGCATATACGGGACAATGTCCCAACCTCTCGATTATACAATCCACAAAGAGGATGACAAAGGAAGATGGGCTAACAGCCCTACAACTCTCAAAATAGAAAGCACTCCTCACCTTGCCAATCGGCTACACACTAGCAGCCCTTAGCCGCCCGTAGGAATCTCCTCACGGCACCGACCGTTGCCTTCGCGTTCCTTGCTCACCCAAGGAACCGCTCGGCTGTGCTCCAAGCATTCTGCTCGATCACTTGAAGACTCTTCTTGCTTTCGCTCAATGCTACTTGCTGAATGCCCTCCATAGGAACGTCCGCCTCCTATTTATAGCTGCAGCACCGCCTCATAGCTAACGCCCAAGTCCTATCTCTTCGCTGGATAAGATTTATCTGCAGCTCAGTTCAAACTGCCAGCTTTATCCCTTAGAACTGCCCACCTTTGGATCAGCCTTATCCCATCCAACTGCTAGCCCTTATCTTTATCTCTTCCGCTTCGAATCAGCTGCTGGGCGTGGATAAGTCTTCTAGATGCTGGGCGCCAACTGTCCTCTAGATGCTGGGCGCCAAGTGTCTTCTAGATGCTAACGTCGCTGGTGGATAATCATGCGGATGGATAAGCTGCTGGGCGCTGAAGGCAATCTTCCCAATCTGATGCGAGTGGATAAGACGTGCGTCTTGCTGGGCGCGCGTTGAAGGTGCTGGGCGCACGTCCTGGCGGGCGGGCCTCCTGCCCGTCCGCCCGCTGCTGCTGCTGGGGCTGGGCGCGTCTCGCTGCGCCCAGGTCGGGCGCGCGCTTGCCCTCCCGGCGCCTCCTGCGCCTGGGCGTGCAAGGCTGCTGGGCGCTGTGCCCAGGCACCTGACCGCACGCTCCTTCGGACTTCCCTTGGCCGTGCGCGCCTGCTGATAACATGGCGCGCCGATGCTGCCTCCTGCGTGCCGCCGCATCTGGAGTGTGAGGTTGCATTTGGTCGTGGCGCATTGGACCTCCAAGCTCGCGCCGAATATGACATGGGGTCTGCTGACCCCAGGGCGGGCGTGCGCATCCTATCGCACGGTCAACCTCGCCCGGTAGGTCCTCGACCGTCCTACCTACCCGCGCTGCGCGCCGTGGGTTGCGCTACGGCCCTCCTGGCCATGCGCACTACTGGGGCGGTGACAATCTATCCTCCCCCACCTGAAGGCGCCGACGCCCAAGTCGCGCTACCCTCCGTGTAGGCTCGTATGTCATCCTCGAACTGCCATAGCTCCTCGGCCCGCCTCCAGGTGGCATCGGAGACATCTTCTCCGTGCCACTGTACCAAGTACTCCGTGTACTTGGGTCCTTGACTCGTCTCCACCTTTCTGTCCGCCAAAATCCTCGCTATCTTCCTTGAAAATCTTGGGCGAATGGCAGGGCGCATCCTGCCGGGGTTCTCGAGCTGATCAGTATCCAAATCTCCGTGGTAGGGCTTGAGGAAGCTCACGTGGAACACTGGGTGTATCCTCAGCCTGGCCGGCAAGGCCAGTTTGTAAGCAACTTCGCCCACCCTCCTGATTACCTTGAAGGGGCCATCATATCGCGGCAGCAGCCCCTTATGTTGCTTTTGCTTGGTGGCCTTCTTCCAAAGGTAGGGCGTGATCTTCAACATGACCAGGTCGCCCACCTGGAACTCTACCGGTCGCCTGTGCTCTTCTGCGCGCAACTTCATCCTCATCGCCACCCGCACTAAGCTGTCGCGCGCCTTCGCTATGTTCTCGGTCCTATCCCTCGCAAACAAGTGCGCCGCTGGGCATGGGCCGTCATACTGGCGTGCGACCTCCAAAGGTGTCTTAGGCTAGTAGCCTAGGCACAGCTCCGCTGGGCTTTGATCGGTTGCTGAGGAGCGGTTGAGGTTGTATGAAAACTGCGCCGCGTCCAGCAACTCCAGCCAATTCCGTTGTCTGGCTGTGACGAAGTGCCGCAGATACTCCTCGAGCAATGCATTCACCCGCTCGGTCTGACCGTCCGTCTGTGGGTGGAACGCTGTGGAAAACTTGAGTTCTGTGCCCACGATTTGGAAGAGCGTGGTCCAGAACTTGCCTGTGAAGCGCCCATCACGGTCACTGATGATATCCCCTGGAATGCCAAAAATCTTCACCACGTGGCTGAAGAAAAGTGATGCGCAAGTCTCGGCCGTGCAGGGCTCGGGTACCGCCATGAAGATGGCGTACTTCGTAAATCGGTCCACCACCACGAAGATGGTCTTCCTGCCGTCCACCTCTGGAAATCCAGCAATGAAGTCCATGGACACTGATGCCCACGGCCGGTTTGGAATTGGCAACGGCTGAAGTAGTCCTGCTGGTCTCTTGCGCTCCACCTTGTCCATCTGGCATATGAGGCAGCTCCGCACATAGGCCTCCACATCTCTCCACATGTTCGGCCAGTAGAAGTCTCGAGAAAGTAAGGCGTACATCCGCTCGATGCCCGGATGTCCCGCCCATCTTGAGTCATGGGACTCTTTTAATAGGTCGCGCCGTAGAGCATCGTTCTTTGGCACGACCAACCTGCCTCCCTGCGCGCGAAGCAGGCCATCCTGGATCCAAAAGCGCCGCACCAAGCCGCTCGTGACGTCGCGCATCGTCTTCGCGTAGGCTGCATCGGACTGTGCTGTCTCGCGAATGCGCGCGGTCATGTCCGTCTGCATGGTCGCCACCGCGGCCACGAACTCCTGGTTGGCTTGGCGGCTGAGGGCGTTGGCCACTTGGTTCTGACGTCCCAGCCAATGCTCCCAGTCGAAATCAAACTCCGCCAGGTACTCCTGCCAGCGAGCCTGCTTCGGTGTCAACTTGGGTTGGGTCTTGAAGTAGGTGTTGGCGACGTTGTCGGTGACGATTTTGAACTTCGTCCCCAGCAGATAGTGGCGCCACACCTCCAAGCAATGTATCACGGCGGTCATCTCCTTCTCGTGCGCCGAGTACTGAGTCTCGGCGTCCTTGAATTTTCTGCTCTCGTAGGCCACCGGATGTCCCGCCTGGACCAAGACTCCGCCAAGTGCACGGTCTGATGCGTCCGTGTGCACGTCGAATGGATCCTCGAATCGGGGTAGCTGCAAGACCGGCTCTGTAGCTAGCGCCGTCTTCAGCTTCTCGAAGGCCTCCTCACAAGTAGAGGACCAACTCCACCGTCGCTCCTTCTTGAGCAAGTCGGTCAAGGGACTGGCAATGGTCGAGTATCCCTTGATGAACCTTCGATAATAGTTAGCAAGTCCTAGGAACGATCGGAGCTCGCTAACTGTGGCAGGTGTCGGCCAGTCCTGGATGGCCCGGACCTTGGCGCTATCCATCCTGATTGCGCCGTGGCCGACGATATGTCCAAGGAAATGGACTTCGGTGCGTGCGAACTCACACTTCTCCTTCTTGACGTAGAGGCGATGCTCCTTCAAGCGCTGCATCACTCGCCTCAAATGCTCCACGTGTTGCTCCAAGCCGCTGCTGTATATGACGATGTCATCAAGGTAGACAACCACGAAGTCGTCCAAAAAGTCGTAGAGGACATCGGTCATGAGGTTGCAGAAGGTGGCAGGCGCGTTGGTCAGGCCAAAGGGCATAACCAAGAACTTAAAAAAGCCATATCGGGTCACGCATGTAGTCTTTGGCTCGTCTCCTGGCAAAATGCGCACTTGCCAATATCCCGAGCGGAGGTCTAGTTTGGTGAAGTACTCCACCTTGTAGAGGCGGTCGAACAAGTCAGCTGCGTTGGGCACTGGATAGCGGTTCTTCACCGTCACTTTGTTGAGTGCCCGATAATCTACACACATCCACAGCGAACCGTCTTTCTTCCGCTGAAACAAGACCGGCGCTCCATACGGCGCGCGGGATGGCTGGATCAGCCCCGCGGCCAGCAGCTCATCCAGCTGCGCGCGCAGCTCCTTCAGCTTGGCAGGGGCCATGCGGTAGGGTGCCTTGGCCGGTGGGCGCGCTTCGGGCTCCAGCTCGATGCGGTGGTCGTGTGCGCGCCGGGGTGGCAGCTCCTTCGGCAGCTCGTCGGGCATCAGCTTGGCAAACTCCTTCAGCACCTCCCCCACCTGTGCTGGCATGTCCTCCGTGTCTCTCGAACTCGGCTCCACTTGGATGAGCGCTGCGACATAGGTCTGGTCACCCTTGCGCAGTCCCTTGTTGAGCTATTTGGCAGATATCAGCCCGCCTTCTGCTGCCATGCCTATGCTGTCTCGGGCTGTCTCCTGCTTGGCAGCGGTTGTATGGCCGCTGCCCTCCTTCGCAATGGCTGGTAGCATTGGTACGAAGCCGGTGCACTCCTCTGCGCCGATCAGCATACCGTTTAGATGGGGCAAGATCATTACCTTGGCTGCCTTGAAGAACTCCAAGCCGAGGATGATCTAGAAATCGTCAAGCGAGATCACCATAAAGCTGCATGGTCCGCGCCATGGACCAACCTTCATGTCAGCTTTTGTTCGGCCCTTCACTCTCGTCGCCTTAGAGTTGATGGCCTTTATCATCGTTGCAGCGGTGGAAATCTGCAACGCTAACTCCTTCGCTAGATCTTCCGCGATGAAGTTGTCGGTGGCACCCGTATCGATCATGGCCTTCAGCTCGCGACCATTGATCATCACCGTTACATATAGAAGCCCTTTGTGGGATGACGGCTTCTTGGCGACAAGCACATTGATGGCTTGTAACGGGTTCACTCGGGAGGGCCGACGAAGGAAACCTCAACCAACGCAGAGCGACCCCCTGGATGCTTCATCTACGGAGGTGCGCACCGGATGCGCGATTGTCAGAAGAAGGGGAAGCTCACGGCCTTGATCTCCCAGTTGGCCGAGGAATCCAGCGACTCGGAGGGACCTTCGCTTCCTTTTCCGCTCTCGCCATTTGGTTGGGCTGCTTGGACTTGTCTTCAAAAGAAGGGGAAGCTCACGGCCTTGATCTCCCAGTTGGCCGAGGAATCCAGCGACTCGGAGGGACCCTCCCGGGTGAACCCGTTACAAGCCATCAATGCGCTTGTCGCCAAGAAGCCGTCATCCCACAAAGGGCTTCTATATGTCACGGTGATGATCAATGGTCGCGAGCTGAAGGCCATGATCGATAAGGGTGCCACCGACAACTTCATCGTGGAAGATCTGGCGAAGGAGTTAACGTTGCAGATTTCCACCGCTGCAACGATGATAAAGGCCATCAACTCGAAGGCAATGAGGGTGAAGGGCCGAACTAAAGCTGACATGAAGGTTGGTCCATGGTGCGGACCATGCAGCTTTATGGTGATCCCACTTGACGATTTTCAGATCATCCTCGGCTTGGAGTTCTTCAAGGCAGCCAAGGTAATGATCTTGCCCCATCTAAACGGTATGCTGATCGGCGCAGAGGAGTGCACCGGCTTCGTACCAATGCTACCAGCCATTGCGAGGGAGGGCAGCGGCCAGACAACCGCTGCCAAGCAGGAGGCAGCCCGAGACAGCATAGGCACGGCAGCAGAAGGCGGGCTGATATCCGCCAAACAGCTCAACAAGGGACTGCGCAAGGGTGACCAAACCTATGTGGCAGCGCTCATCCAAGTGGAGCCGAGTTCGAGAGACACGGAGGACGTGCCAGCACAGGTGGGGGAGGTGCTAAAGGAGTTTGCCGAGCTGATGCCCGATGAGCTACCGAAGGAGCTGCCACCCCGGCGCGCACACGACCACCGCATCGAGCTGGAGCCCGGAGCGCGCCCACCGGCCAAGGCACCCTACCGCATGGCCCCTGCCGAGCTGAAGGAGCTGCGCGCGCAGCTGGATGAGCTACTGGCCGCGGGGCTGATCCAGCCATCCCGCGCGCCGTATGGAGCGCCGGTCTTGTTTCAGTGGAAGAAAGATGGTTCGCTGTGGATGTGTGTAGATTATCAGGCACTCAACAAAGTGACGGTGAAGAACAGCTATCCAGTGCCCAACGCAGCTGACTTGTTCGACCGCCTCTACAAGGTGGAGTACTTCACCAAACTAGACCTCCGCTCGGGATACTGGCAGGTGCGCATTGTGCCAGGAGATGAGCCAAAGACTACATGCGTGACCAGATATGGCTCTTTTGAGTTCTTGGTTATGCCCTTTGGCCTGACCAACGCGCCTGCCACCTTCTGCAACCTCATGACCGATGTCCTCTACGACTTTTTGGATGACTTCGTGGTTGTCTACCTTGATGACATCGTCATATACAGCAGCGGCTTAGAGCAGCATGTGGAGCATTTGAGGCGAGTGATGCAGCACCTGAAGGAGCATCGCCTCTACGTCAAGAAGGAGAAGTGCGAGTTCGCACGCACCGAAGTCCATTTCCTTGGACATATCGTTGGCCACGGCGCCATCAGGATGGATAGCGCCAAGGTCCGGGCCATCCAGGACTGGCCGACACCTGCCATAGTTAGCGAGCTCCGATCGTTCCTAGGACTTGCTAACTATTATCGAAGGTTCATCAAGGGATACTCGACCATTGCCAGTCCCTTGACCGACTTGCTCAAGAAGGAGCGACGGTGGAGTTGGTCCTCTACTTGTGAGGAGGCCTTCGAGAAGCTGAAGACGACGCTAGCTACAGAGCCGGTCTTGCAGCTACCCCGATCCGAGGATCCATTCGAGGTGCACACGGACGCATCAGACCGTGCACTTGGCGGAGTCTTGGTCCAGGCGGGACATCCGGTGGCCTACGAGAGCAGAAAATTCAAGGACGCCGAGACTCGGTACTCGGCGCACGAGAAGGAGATGACCGCCGTGATACATTGCTTGGAGGTGTGGCGCCACTATCTGCTGGGGACAAAGTTCAAAATCGTCACCGACAACGTCGCCAACTCCTACTTCAAGACCCAACCCAAGTTGACACCGAAGCAGCTCGCTGGCAGGAGTACCTGGCGGAGTTTGATTTCGACTGGGAGCATCGGCCGGGACGTCAGAACCAAGTGGCCGACGCCCTCAGCCGCCAAGCCAACCAGGAGTTCGTGGCCGCGGTGGCGACCATGCAGACGGACATGACCGCGTGCATCCGCGAGACAGCATAGTCTGATGCAGCCTACGCGAAGACGATGCGCGACGTCACGAGCGGCTTGGTGCGGCGCTTTTGGATCCAGGACGGCCTGCTTCGCGCGCAGGGAGGCAGGTTGGTCGTGCCAAAGAATGATGCTTTGCGGCGCGACCTATTAAAAGAGTCCCATGACTCAAGATGGGCGGGACATTCGGGCATCGAGCGGATGTACGCCCTACTTTCTCGAGACTTCTACTGGCCGAACATGTGGAGAGATGTGGAGGCCTATGTGCGGAGCTGCCTCATATGCCAGATGGACAAGGTGGAGCGCAAGGGACCAGCAGGACTACTTCAGCCGTTGCCTATTCCAAACCGGCCGTGGGCATCAGTGTCCATGGACTTCATTGCTGGATTTCCAGAGGTGGACGGCAGGAAGATCATCTTCGTGGTGGTGGACTGATTCACGAAGTACGCCATCTTCATGGCGGTACCCGAGCCCTGCACGGCCGAGACTTGCGCCTCACTCTTCTTCAGCCACGTGGTGAAGATTTCGGCATTCCAGGGGATATCATCAGCGACCGTGACAGGCGCTTCACAGGCAAGTTCTGGACCATGCTCTTCCAAATCGTGGGCACAGAACTCAAGTTTTCCACAGCGTTCCACCCACAGACGGACGGTCAGACCGAGCGGGTGAATGCGTTGCTCGAGGAGTATCTGCAGCACTTCGTCATAGCCAGACAGCGGAATTGGCTGGAGTTGCTGGATGTGGCGCAGTTCTCATACAACCTCAACCGCTCCTCAGCAACCGATCAAAGCCCAGCGGAGCTGTGCCTAGTCTACCAGCCTAGGACACCCTTGGAGTTCGCACGCCAGTATGACGGCCCATGCCCAGCGGCGCATTTGTTTGCGAGGGATAGGACCGAGAACATAGCGAAGGCGCGCGACAGTTTAGTGCGGGCGGCGATGCGGATGAAGCTACACGCAGACGAGCACAGGAGACCAGTAGAGTTCCAGGTAGGCGACCTGGTCATGTTGAAGATCACGCCCTACCTTTGGAAGAAGGCCACCAAGCAAAAGCAACATAAGGGGCTGCTGCCGCGATATGATGGCCCCTTCAAGGTACTCAGGAGGGTGGGCGAAGTTGCTTACAAACTGGCCTTACCGGCCAGGCTGAGGATACACCCAGTGTTCCACGTGAGCTTCCTCAAGCCCTACCATGGAGATTTGGATGCTGATCAGCTCGAGAACCCCGGCAGGATGCGCCCTGCCATTCGTCCAAGATTTTCAAGGAAGATAGCGAGGATTTTGGTGGACCGAAAGGTGGGGACGAGTCAAGGACCCAAGTACACAGAGTACTTGGTGCAGTGGCACGGAGAAGATGTCTCCGATGCCACCTGGAGGCGGGCCGAGGAGCTATGGCAGTTCGAGGATGACATACGAGCCTACATGGAGGGTAGCGCGACGGGGGCGTCGACGCCTTCAGGTGAGGGAGGATTGTCACCGCCCCAGTAGGGCGCACGGCCAGGAGGGCCGCAGCGCAACCCGCAGCGTGCAGCGCGGGAAGGTAGGACGGTCGAGGGCCTACCGGGCGAGGTTGACCGTGCGATAGGATGCGCCCGCCCGCCCTGGGGTCAGCAGACCCCATGTCATATTCGGCGCGAGCTTGGAGGTCCAATGCGCCACGGCCAGATGCAACCTCACACTCCAGATGTGGCGGCACGCAGGAGGCAGCATCGGCGCGCCATGTTATCAGCAGGCGCGCACGGCCAAGGGAAGTCCGAAGGAGCGCGCGGTCAGCTGCCTGGGCACAGCGCCCAGCAGCCTTGCACGCCCAGGCGCAGGAGGCGCCGGGCGGTCAAGCGCGCGCCCGACCTGGGCGCAGCGAGACACGCCCAGCCCCAGCAGCAGCAGCGGGCGGACGGGCAGGAGGCCCGCCCGCCAGGATGCGCGCCCAGCAAGACGCGCGTCTTATCCACTCGCAGCAGATTGGGAAGATTGCCTTCAGCGCCCAGCAGCTTATCCATCCGCAGGATTATCCACCAGCGACATTAGCATCTAGAAGACACTTGGCACCCAGCATCTAGAGGACAGTTGGCGCCCAGCATCTAGAAGACTTATCCACGCCCAGCAGCTGATTCAAAGCGGAAGAGATAAAGATAAGGGCTAGCAGCTGGATGGGATAAGGCTGATCCAAAGGTGGGCAGTTCTAAGGGATAAAGCTGGCAGTTTGAACTGAGCTGCAGATAAATCTTATCCAGCGAAGAGATAGGACTTGGGCGTTAGCTATGAGGCGGTGCTGCAGCTATAAATAGGAGGCGGACGTTCCTATGGAGGGCATTCACGCAGCTAGCAAAAGCAGCGAGATAAGTCTTCAGCAATCGTGTGGAGCGCTGAAGCACAGCCGAGCAGACTCCTTGGGCGAGCAAGGAGGCGTGAGGCGACGGTCGGTGCCGTGAGGAGATTCCTACGGGCGGCTAAGGGCTGCAGAGCATTGTAGCCAATTGGCAAGGTGAGGAGAGTTTTCATATTTGAGAATTGTAGGGCTGCTGCCCATCTTCCTTTGTCATCCTCTTTGTGGATTGTATAATCGAGAGGTTGGGACATTGTCCCGTATATGCTTGTGTTGGGCGGGTTGACTAGGGGTTTACTATCGAGGAGTTCTTATGACCAGCGGTCAGGTGAGGTTCCTATAACCTCATCCTAAGAGTGGGGCGCATCCACTCTGGTGCGGCCAAGGTGTGCTAAGCCTGTGCGTGGAAGAGGAGGCCTCCGGCCACACTCATCCCACCTTGGACGCGCATTCGTGAGGCTGACTTAGCGTGCGCAGCGCTAAGGCCGGTCCCTAGCTAGGCGATTCCGCTAGAAAAGAAAAGAAAAATACTGTCTAGACCTAGCCGGGTGACAAAGAGGTATCAGAGCCCCGTTCACAAGAGCCATGGTGAACCACAACGACCGAATAGCAAGGCTCGAGACCATAGTTGGGATACCGCCGGAGGATGGGTTCACAAACCTTATCACCCGATCCTTGGAGCAGCAGGTGCAGATCCAGCAGATCCAAGAGGCGCAGCGGACCATCCCAACGCCAGATGGAGCCGGGCCGAGTTCTTCCAACGACGGCCAGCAGGATGGGCGAGACGCCATCCTCGAGGAGGTGCTGAACCGTGTGAAGGAGCTGACGGACGAGCTAGAAGTCCTGAAGCGTGAGCGCGCGCGCCAGCCCTACGCGCATCCAGCACCACCATCCCAGATCCGCGTACCCGAACCGAAGCCCTTCAGCGGCGCGCGCAATGCCAAGGAACTGGAGAACTTCGTGTGGGACGTGGAGGAGTACTTCCAAGCCATGGAGATACCAGAAGCACGATGAGTCTGACTAGCCAGCATGTTCCTAGCTGGTGACACCAAGCTTTGGTGGCGCACTCGTAGCGCGAAAGACCGTAATGCAGGTAGGCCGGGAGTTACAACATGGGAAGCCTTCAAAGAAGAGCTAAAGCTTCAGTTCCTCCCTCATAACGTCATATGGATGGCGAGGGATCAACTGAAGAAGCTGAAACAGACGGGTTCCATCAGAGACTACGTCAAGGAGTTCAGCTCACTGCTACTCGACATACCCGATATGTCTGACGCCGACAAGCTGTTCAACTTCCAGTCGGGGCTACAGAATTGGGCGCAAGTGGAGCTGCGAAGGCAAGGAGCGAAAGATCTCAATTCGGCGATGGCTGATGCCGAGAGCTTCGTCGACTTCCGCCCCGCTACCACGCCTACCCCCGCCCTTGGCAAGCAGAAGAGCAAAGCCAAGGAGAGCAAGACGTCTCAGCCCAAGAAGCAAGGGAAGAAGAAAACGTCTGCTCGAAAAGAGAAGGGCCCAGCGCCGAAGACGAAGGAAACCTCAACCAACGCAGAGCGACCCCCTGGATGCTTCATCTACGGAGGCACGCACCGGATGCACAAAAATTGTTACCACCCCAAGTGTACGCGCGGCCAGGAGGGCCGTGGCGTAGCCCATGCGCGCAGGCGCGGGCAAACAGCGAGGTTGGCAGCGCTCGGCGCAGGCGGCGCCGAGAGGGCGAGCGAATGCCAGCTGGGCGCAGCGGTGCGCCCAACCTCACCAGCAGCAGCGAACGGGCAGGAGGCCCGCCCACCAGCGCGCGCGGGCTGAGAGCGCGCGCGCCCAGCACAGCGGCGCGCGCCAGGGAGGGCGTGTGCCTAGCGCCACAGCGCGCGCGCTAGGAGGGCGCGCGCCCAGCAGCCAGCAGCGCGCGCTAGGGTGGCGCGCGCCCATCATCCCAGTGACTTCTAGAAGATTATCTGCAGTATTGGCGTCCAGCAGCTCTTTTAGAGGAGTTATCTATTTGTGGAGGCATCTAGAGGGATTATCTACAGCGCCAGCTACCCAGCCATCTAAAGGGATTATCCATCCAGCATGCAGAATTATCTTGAGGAGGAGATAAGATCGGTTGGATGAGATAAGGGCAGCAGCTGGATTTGGATAAGAGTTATCCTAATCTGGTCGGCACTTAGAGATAAGGCAGCGGCTGTTTAAATTGGAGATAGGCCTTATCCTAGGGAGGGGATAGACCTATAAGGCGGTGGCATGAGGCGGTGGCCAGCTTCTATAAAAAGGAGGGACGTCCAGCCAGCAAAGGCATTGAGAATTCAGCGAGTGAATCCAATCGACTCGAGTCTGCAGTGTGCAGCAACCCAGCGAGGGGTGGAGTCAGCTCGGCGATTGGGAGGAGTCCAATCAGCCAGCAACCGGCGTGCAGCAGTGAGGCAGCATCGCAGCGGGGCGCTCAGCAACTCAGAGAAGAGCAGCGAGCGGAGAGCCGGCGCGCGCAGATCCTTGGGCGTGCAGCGTGCAACAAGGACCGTGCAGAGGCAGCGGTCATGTCGTGTGGAGTGCGGACGACCAGGGGGCAGCAAGAGCGTCTTGTAAGCCTATTGGCAAGGTGAGAGCTTTCTTTGTGTAGGGAGAGAGTTGTAGGGCAGAGGCCCGTATCTTACTTGTCATTATCCTCTTGTTATTAATCAAAGGGGTTGGGTTAGAGTTTACCCCGTATATCGTGTGCTTGGGTGGGACTATTCTTCAGGGGATTTATTTATTGTAATTGGGGGTAAGGCTGGTTAGGTGAAGGGTTCCTCTAGCGCCATCACCGGTAGATGCAAGGACCTAGTGAACCTAGGGGGCGCTTGCGCGTGCCGATTGAAAGCCCGGTGACAAAGAGGTATCAGAGCCCGGTTGAAGACAAGTCCAAGCAGACCCAATCGATGGCGAGAGCGGTAGGAGACCGCATGACCCGGTTGGAGGGGATCGTGGGAGATCCAGGGGAGGGATCGACCATGAACCTTGTAGCTGTATGCACGGAGATGGGCATGCAGTTGGCGGAGTTGCGAACTTCGCATGATCAGCTGATGGAGAGGCATGAGAGGCTGCTCCATGACATCGAGCATCGCAGCATGCAATAGCAGCGATCCGATCTGGCCATGGAGGAGAGATTGGAGCTTCGGATCCACGCCTTGGAGCAGGAGGTGATCCGGCTGAGGCAGGAGGTGCGGAGTCCAGTCCACATGGTCGGCGCTCTGGCAAAGGAAGCGAAGGTCTGGGAGCCTAAGACCTTCGGCGGAGTCAGGAGCACGACGGAAGTAGAAAACTTCGTGTGGGACATGGAGAACTACTTCCGTGCGGCAAAGATCCCAGCACCCGATCAGGTGGATCGGGCCTCGACATACCTAGAGGGGAGCGCCAAGCTCTGGTGGAGGACCAGAACGGCCGAGGATGACCGTGCAGGGCATCCCAGGATCGAGACGTGGGAGATCTTCAAGAGGGAACTAAAGGCGCAGTTCCAACCGAGCAACGCAGGGTGGCTTGCTCGGGAGAACCTGAGGAAGTTGCGGCAGACAGGAAGCATCCAGGAGTATGTGGCGTAGTTCAGCAACCTGCTTCTGGAGGTGTCCAACATGTCCGAGGAAGATAAGTTGTTTAACATCCTCGCTGGTCTACATGGGTGGGCGCAGGCCGAGCTTTGCAGGAGGGAGGTGAGGGATATTCCCTCAGCCTTCGTAGCAGCAGAGGCGCTGGTGGACTTTCGCAGCGCTACGACTTCGGGCAGCGGTGGCCAGGGCAAGGGCAAGCGCAAGAGTGCGTCACCACCGCGGGGTCGAACAAGCAAGAAGGAAGGAGTTCCACATGCAGCGGCAAAGCCAAAAGGACCGGCAACTTTCGCTGGATGCTTCGTGTGCGGAGGAGCGCACCGCGCACGGGAGTGTCCACGGAAGGTGATGGTAGCGGTCGTCACCACCCAGGCAGACAGGGCGTCCGAGAGTTCGGAGGATGAGCCAGTAGCAAGGATGGCCCCGCTACAGTGCATCAACACTTTGGCCGCGAGAGACCAACACCAAGGGTTGATGTACGTGAGGGCTCGGGTCAACGGGAGGACAGTGCGGGCCTTGGTTGACTCTGGCGCGACACACAATTTTGTGGGCCAAGGTGTGGCGCACAGATTGGAGCTTGGAGCGCTATCCCAGCCTTGTAGGGTGAAGCCAGTCGGCTCCGAGGAGATGGAGTCTTTGGGCCAGGCGGAGGCCACATTGGAGGTGGGCTCGTGGACTGGGAGTTGCAGCATGACGGTCTTGCCGATTGACGACTACGACCTGATACTCGGGATGGACATCTTCATCCAGAGTAAGGCCGTGGTCATGCCTCATCGGAGAGGCATCTTGATCCGGAGAGGTAGGTGTCCTTACTTCGTTCCAGTGGAGGGATGGCGGAGGACGATTGCGAAGGGTAGGTGCAAGAAATGGCCCTACAACCAGACCTGAGGTTGTGCGACAACCTCACACCTAGGCATCGCGTGAGAGAGCCTAGGCATGGAGGCCTGCGGTAGGAGGCGGCAGGCGAGATGGCTCGGCGAGTGGGCTGTCCAACCGAGGAGGCATCAGGGGGTGCGCGTGGTAGGTAGCCACGTTGGGACTCAGGAGACTTTGGCCAGGAGGGTCAAGGCATGCGCAGAGGCATGGTGGTCGACGAGGGCATCGACATTCAGTGGGGGGAGAATTGTTACCACCCCAAGTGTGCGCGCGGCCAGGAGGGCCGTGGCACAGCCCGTGCGTGCAGGCGCGGGCAAACAGCGAGGTTGGCAGCGCTCGGCGCAGGCGGCGCCGAGCGGGCGAGCGAACGCCAGCTGGGCGCAGCGGTGCACCCAACCTCACCAGCAGCAGTGGACGGGCAGGAGGCCCACCCGCCAGTGCGCGTGCGCTGAGAGCGCGCACGCCCAGCACAGCGGCGCGTGCCAGGGAGGGCGTGCGCCCAGCGCCACAGCGCGCGCGCCAGGAGGGCGCGCGCCCAGCAGCCAGCAGCGCGCGCCAGGGTGGCGCGCGCCCATCATCCCAGCGACTTCTAGAAGATTATCTGCAGTATTGGCGTCCAGCTGCTCTTCTAGAGGAGTTATCTATTTGTGGAGGCATCTAGAGGGATTATCTACAGCGCCAGCTACCCAGCCATCTAGAGGGATTATCCATCCAGCACGCAGAATTATCTTAAGGAGGAGATAAGATCGGTTGGATGAGATAAGGGCAGCAGCTGGATTTGGATAAGAGTTATCCTAATCTGGTCAGCACTTAGAGATAAGGCAGCGGCTGTTTAAATTGGAGATAGGCCTTATCCTAGGGAGGGGATAGACCTATAAGGCGGTGGCATGAGGCGGTGGCCAGCTTCTATAAAAAGGAGGGACGTCCAGCCAGCAAAGGCATTGAGAATTCAGCGAGTGAATCCAATCGACTCGAGTCTGCAGCGTGCAGCAACCCAGCGAGGGGTGGAGTCAGCTCGGCGATTGGGAGGAGTCCAATTAGCCAGCAACCGGCGTGCAGCAGTGAGGCAGCATCGCAGCGGGGCGCTCAGCAACTCAGAGAAGAGCAGTGAGCGAAGAGCCGGCGCGCGCAGATCCTTGGGCGTGCAACGTGCAGCAAGGACCGTGCAGAGGCAGCGGTGTGCCATGTGGAGTGCGGACGACCAGGGGGCAGCAAGAGCGTCTTGTAAGCCTATTGGCAAGGTGAGAGCTTTCTTTGTGTAGGGAGAGAGTTGTAGGGCAGAGGCCCGTATCTTACTTGTCATTATCCTCTTGTTATTAATCAAAGGGGTTGGGGTAGAGTTTACCCCGTATATCGTGTGCTTGGGTGGGACTGTTCTTCACGGGATTTATTTATTGTAATTGGGGGTAAGGCTGGTTAGGGGAAGGGTTCCTCTAGCGCCATCACCGGTAGACGCAAGGACCTAGTGACCCTAGGGGGCGCTTGCGCGTGCCGATTGAAAGCCCGGTGACAAAGAGATCTTCCGAAAGGTGGGACATGCATGACTCGGCTTGCGCCTGGTTTCAGCTTTCTTATCCTTTGATGAGTAAGCGGCTGGTCATCCGCACTTTCTCTATGGATCAAGCCATGCACATGATGTCTTATCTCGTAAAGACAGAGAGATATATCAGTGGTCAGAGGAGAGAGAGAGAGAGAGAAATTAACATGCATGCAGGAGTCGAGTTGCTTTTGGGTTGGAGTTGAATCTTGGGTATTATCATTATATGGACTAGAATTATAAAACCATTGTTATGATGTTATATAATCACTCTCCTTGTTACACTACCACATAGTTACAATTTTCTCAACAAAAAAAAATATAGTGCTACCTGTTGTAATGGTGCAGCATATATATATATATATATATATATATATATATATATATATATATATATATATATATATATATAACTATGAAGACCATAATTTGGACATATTATTTTCATATTTAAATATCTGTATTTTAAGATTTTATTTCTTGAAAAATAATATGCATGTGGTCAGATGCTATCTCTTTTTCATTCTCGTTATAGCTAAAATAGTTGTGATAAAAGAAAAAAAAAATTCAATTTGGATGGAAACCATTTCATAAATTCTATAATTAATTTTAATTTCTTTCTTGCATGTGACTTTGTGTTGTTCTAGTTCATTACTAACCCTTGCACACATTTTAATATCCTAGACTATTGTAATCTCTGTCACATCAAATATGCAATAGTTCACCTCAAAACTTTGATATTTTTATGAGAAATTTCATGATAGCCAATCATGCTCATTCACAAATACTATGATCCAACACGTAAAGTTTTTTAGTTTGCATGAGTTATAAATTGGATCTATTCATATATTATTGTAATAAGTAAAGACCATATATATTTAATAAAGCAAGTATTCAAGATTAATATAATATATAAATAATATGAGGCCAAATTCATGCTAATAAGGCCCTTACATGTTGTAGATAATGAACAGTTGATGCTTAATGGTACAAATTATAAGTCATGTTAAGTGTATCATGGTTGTCATTCTTGGCCTACTAGCAGTCTAATTTTAGGAATATTTTTTCAGCTTTATTTATGTTGCAATTATAATAGGTTGGGGTGGAGGTTATTGCTCTGAGTTAGAAGAGGAGAGTTTTTTTAATTCTTTCTCACATTTATTTTCTACAAAAATAGGATAAAATTTTAGCTCATGAATGATTAATTATATTAAAGAATGATAACTTATCTCATCAAAACAAGTATTTTATTTGTATACTATTTGATTATTACTTTAAATCTCTTATTTTTTTATCCTTAAAAATATTTTCCATTTTTTTAAAAGTATAACTTTATTGAAGAAGGATAACTTATTCCATCAAATATTTATTTTTATTTGTATGTTATTCGGCTATTACTTTAAATCTCTTATTGTTCTTATCCTTAAAAATGTCTTTTATTTTTTTTAAAATATTTATTTGATTTATTATTTCGTTCTTCACTAAACATAGGAAATGTGCGAACACAAGCAAGTGGGATTACGTTGGAATTGAATGATTGTCCAGGAAGTGAGCCTTGTTGAAGTTCTAATTAAGTAACGAGTGCCACCTGCAAGAACTTCGACAAAGACACTCAATTTTTCTAGTTTCAATCACTCGAATGGTTTGGACTCAAGTCAAAGTCACATTTCCTTGCTTGAGAAATATTTTGCAAATATATTGAGTGAAGAGAGATTGACATGGGCTTATTTAATTTTGTCCTCAACCATGCTTTCAGCCACAAAGTACCCGGTTTCTTCACCACTCCAGAGAGAGAGAGAGAGAGAGAGAGAGAGAGAGAGAGAGAGAGAACATTTTGAACCATCCAAATTGTTCCCCTCATTCCATGTTGATATGATCCTAAGCCCCACATATTACTTAAAACTTCAATCATCATAGTACGAATACTTTGAGCCACCTAAGTCTCATTCTATAAAATTATTCTTTTCAGTTGATTAAATTTTTTATCTTTATGGAAAAACTCTAAAAAAGAAGAGGAAAAGAAAAAAAAAACATAAAAGAAAAGATTTTTTTTAAAAAACTTTAGTAATATACAACTTGACTTTTTAATATCAAAGCACATGTTTGGTATAATTGTTCTTTTATGTTTTCATCTTTATATATTAGTGAAATACAATATCCAGATCGTTATAGGTGATAAAAGTTGCACAAAACTTCACTATTGTTTCATCTAGCTTGTTTTTCTTGAGTTTTTAAAAACACAAATAGTAAAAAAGCAATGTCAAATAGGCCGTAAACTAATCATACTAATTAATTAGGTGAAGAACCAAGTGATTTAGTTGCATGCCTTGTTAATCACTATTAGAAACAATCAACAGCACACAATAAGGAATAATTTTTTGATATACCTCTTCATCTCTTCCTTTGTTCTTGTGAATCTTTCATTATACAACTCAAACCGATAGATTTATTGCTTCCGAACACTCCAATTTCACCCAAGACCGAAGAAGTGGTTATTAAAGTTCCTTCTTAAGATCTTACATTTATAAATCCAAAGAAATGATAAATAAAAAACCATCTATCTATATGAGTGGATCATGAGTCAGAATCTAATAACCCAACCAATAGTTTTAAATTAATAAAAATATACATGGAGTACAGCATTTTCAAAAACTAAAAGTAGCTGTAATTTTAACCAATAGTTTTAAATAAATAAAAAAATACATGGAGTACAGAATTTTCAAAAACTAAAAGTAGCTGTAATTTTCAAATAATCGCTATCTATGATCAATATAATGGTTAGGAATTGTTGCAGCCAATGGAGTGATGCAATGACTATGATTGAAAGGGCTCTCAATGGTCATCTCCAATTAGTATCAATTTCCTTTTATTTCTTAGAGCAGAACAAAACTAATATTTTGAAATGGAACAGAGCAGTGGCAGAGCATATGTCAAAAGATGTGAAGCATGGCCTCAAGGAGGAGGATGTGTACTTGACTGCGGGAGGAATACAGGCTATACATTTGTGCTTGACGTTGCTAGCTAGCCCTGGAGCCAATGCGCTGCTACCTCGCCCTGACCTCGCCCCATACGAGTCTGCTTGTGATATTTATGGCATTGAGGCTCGGTTCTACCAGCTTCAGCCCCATAATGGCTGGGAGATCAATCTCGATGAGGTCCGGTCTCTTGTTGACGCCAACACCATTGGCATTGTTGTCATCAACCCCAACAACCCCTGTGGTGTTAACTATTCTTGTTGACGCCAATTTTGAAGAACTAGATCTCTATAATTTGAGAATGATATTGTTATTATTATTTTTTTAATTTGTCTTGCAGATTGCTGAAACTGCAAGAGACCTTAAAATCCCTATAATTGCTGACGAGTTGAATGCACATTTGGTCTTTGGTGATAGCAAATTTGTAGCACTGGCCTCCTTTGCTCATTTGGCACCAGTTCTCAGCATAGGAGCTTTGTCCAAGCGTTGGATGGTTCCTGGATGGCGTCTTGGATGGTTAGCCATATGCGATCCTAATAGGACTTTTCAGCAAGTATGGTGCTGCAAAAACTTATATATTTTATTATTGTTAGACCAAATATTTTCTCAATGCTAACCCAACAATAGTTTCAGTTCTCAAAAATAAAAAAAAATAAATAAAGAGCAGTTTTTTTTGTGACTGATTTTTTTCTATTATCAAAATTAAGCAGAATGAAACCAATTTAGAAAACAGAGACTCTTTGTTTCCTTGTATAATTCATTTGTGTTAATATAAGCGTCTTTGCTATTTTGATTTCATCCAACATACAAACATGTAAGGAGGTTGGTGTCTCAAGGATTCTATAAGTACACAACTTTTGATATTTTCAATTGCACATGGTTTTTTACTCTAATGGCATTGACATAATAGCTGATATTAATGGTAGTGAAAATAATGTTCTATAAACTTTTGGCAGCAAAGATCACATCCTTTTAGATTGCAATAAATATAGTGTATGCTGATTACTTGACTGCCAGATGGTTAGATTCTGCTTTGTGGTCATGGAAGCTATCCTATAACCAAATTTCCTTACCCTGTCTGGATATTATCGAGTAGTACAAGACTGGGGATCAGCTTGATTCTTATGAAATTCAAGTACCAGTCTCATTGTCAAGCAATGACTTACTCTTTGCTTTGCTGTGAAAGGTCAAAGTGGCAATTGAGACGCTTATGCATGGAATATCTGGTCCAAGTTCTATAATTCAGGTTTGTTCTCTTATGACTCTTTCTTCACACATGTTGGGATAGCATCACTAACTCATGAAAACCTTCACAATAGGCAGCAGTTCCTAATATTCTTTCTCATTCACACAAGGAATTTCACAAGAATGTTCTAACAATAATGGAGCCTCGGCTAATATACTTTATACAAGAATAAATCAAATTGAAGCACTACACAGCTACTCGAGGCCAACAGGTTCAATGTTCATGATGGTTGGCTTTAGTTTATTTATCTGTATTTTTTTCTTTAGTTTTTATTTAACATCTCAGTCAGATATGACTCTTTTTGTTTAATGGCAGATTGAGATTAACTTCACACTTCTATCTGGCATAGAGAATGACATGGACTTTGCTAGGGAGCTGATAAAAGAAGAATCTGTCTTGGTGCTTCCAGGTTAGACTGCACATCTTTCCATCAAGCTTGTGGTTATAAATCATGTGACATAATCATAAGCTGTCCTCTTCTTAGAATTATGCCAGAAGAAAACTCTTCTTAGAATTATGCCAGAAGAAAAAGAATTTATGTTGAAATTTGAAACTCCTAACACATTGTCAGAAAATTTTGCTTAGAAAAACTAGTTATACTGATAGTACTAAATATCAAAGGTCCCCCTTGCATGCAATCACTGTTAAAAGCCAAGGATATTGTGCTGGATATGGCCTCACCACAGTATGCAATCAATATGTAAAGATAAAGACATTATTATCTCAGAGCACAAAGCTTTCTGCAACATAATTCAGAAAGAAAAAATCTTGCAGGAGGAAAATGGGTTAAGGCAAGGAAGTTGTGAACATACTCAGAACAAGACAGTTTTGTTTGTACAAAAGATCATATCTTCAATCAAATACAAATGACCAATTATTAATAAAGGCTTCATTTCTGCTTCATAGACAGTTAAATCTGCTTCATAGACAGTTAATACTAACATTAGGATCCCTGAGGCTCTGGTCTTAGGCTAGCACCTGGGGTTAGAGCAAGGATGATGATCCTCAGATATATCCAGACTGAAATTTTGGGACCAAAGTATTGGTTGAGATCTTGATATAACTAAACAGATTTTAATTATCAACAAGAAAAGGTCCAGATCTGTTGACCTATAATTACAAATAAGTCATTTTCTCTGTCAATCAAACCTAGCTTATTCCACCTATAAGCTCAAATTGTTTTTCTCTTATTAGGAAGGCATTTCCACGAGAGAGATGAGAATAGCTAGGCGATAAGCATTGGCACTATAAAAAAGTTGCAGGTAGAACAGATGCTGCTTTTTCTGAGTTCTATAAATGTAGGACAATTCCATCTTAACTGCATCAACCACACCTTACAAGAGAAGTCTAGGATCACATTGCATGTCAAAGGTTTGGGATTTTCTGCTTCTCTAAAGGGAAGAGCAAAAGCAATCCTGAAAATATATATAAGCCTGCATTTTTTTAGGTGAGGAGCAATTTTAGCATGTTCCTACGAGTCTCAACCGGAAGAATTTAATGGTTTAGAAAACTATAACTTATTTTCTTGACAATTTTTAGGTTTAACATAGACTGATATATGTATTAAAATTGACACTCTGAAACCTTGTTGTTTTGTTGCCTCTATTCTTTGACCTAGACAAGGCAGACTTCCTCACTGAAACACTGAATGCAAATTATGGATCCATTCTTTAAAAACACATTGACCACTAACCATGTATTAGAGCACTAGCATAACTCATAATGAAAATGTTGCTGAATAGTCTCAGCAACCCATATGATCAACAAAAGGAAATTAAGTTAGCTCCTCTCTTCTTAAGGGTTTTCGTGCTAGAATCATTCATTTAGAGCCTTACATAGTCCTTATCCTCTAATTTTTTCTTCATTTTGACAGTTGCTTCACTGTATGTTGAAATTTGATTTACCTTCAACAATTGTTTCTAATGTTTGACAATGCAATGCACATGGTTTGGAGACAAAATCCCCCAATCTTGGGAGTTCAAGTTAAATAGTAAACAAGATATCTATTTAAGTTTGCCACTCTACTGATCATGAATTCAATATCACTTAGGTTTTGTCATCGATTTGAAGAACTGGCTGAGGATATTCTTTGGTGTTTGTCCTGATCAATTAATTGAGGCTTGCGATAGGATTGAATCCTTTTGCAAGAGGAGGCGCCCTGCAAATTAGTCTACCAACTGGACAAAGATAATATGAGCCATTTTTGGCTCCTTTAAATGTATAAGGCTTAATAAAAATTGTTACATTGAATTTTGAGCAGGATGAAAAAAAATAAGGTTCATGTAGTCAGCTCAAATTAGCTTAGGATCAAAGCTTTGTAGTTGTTGTTGCTGCTGTTGCTTTGCATCGAATTTTGAAACAGAAATAAAGGTTATCTTATCTTTACTATACAACTATTGCATTGAATTTGGGGGGAAAAAATCATAACATTAATCTTTTGTTAATTCCTCACCATGAAGGATCTAAGCACAACCACTGATGGTGGATATCCATTTGCATATGCTATCAATCTCTAGACCTAGCTTGGTCTTTGATTCCACCACTAGAGGATTTTGTTACCTTGCTACTTTTCTTTTTTTTCCTTCACAGGGGCCCATCGTGACTAATCCCTGGCTATAGCCTGTGTCGATGATTCACTGGTGCATAGGCCTACGCTGAAAGATTCACCCATGGGTCCTGCATCACTGACGCGTGGACTCGCATGCAGATAAATTTCCGCACCTTGTGCAGACCATGCTGCACCAGAGCTGTGTACCAAGATTTTTTTCTGATACCAAACTTGGTTCCCAACAGCCTATTGAGATTGGAACCATGCAGCCCACTATTCAGTTCAATGAAATATGAAAATGATTCTTCCCCCTTCCCCCACCAAAAAAAAAAACTATTTATTGAATAAACTATTTTTTTTAAAAATATCAATAGACTAGAAAATCATTTTTTAGCTCATTTGAACTAAAAATATATATTTTACTTAATTACTAATAATTAAATTATGGGTATTATATAATGACTCTTCCAAACAAATAATTGATCGTTTAAATATTAATTGTACATACAATACTAATTGAACCATACATTTTATGTAAATATATTGAAAAAAATTAATGATTCAAAAATAAACAATAAATCATCCCAACTTAAAATCCAAATTACTGAATATAATTTATATTAAAAAAATTTGGAAACTAGAATTTATATATTTTAAGGCCATAAGAAACCCATTACTAAATATTGGCGTGAGTGTGACCCAAATTTTATATTTTATTATTCTTTTTATAGCATTCAAAATAAATATTATACTCTCTTCCCAGCCGCAACCTCATGTGGAAATTAATGAACATAGTTCTTTTAAATCCAATCAAATCTCAAGCTTTATTTGGTTGGCACTCCATTTTGTGGGAAGTACATTTTTCAGAAAAGGTAAATTTAGAAATGGCTATCCATTTTTTAGAAGATAGGATAATTGACCAAATATGACTAATATGAGAGATTAAGCCATTTCCCAAGCATCTTTCTCATGACCAATCAAACGTGTATATAAAAATCTTCTAAGGATATTATAAGCAATCGATTTTCAGGAAACACAAATCGAGGAATCACTTTCCATTTGCCAACAAGATCTTGATGAAAAGATATGAATATTTGATTGTTCGTGTGCTTAGATTCTTGCAATCTAATATCCATATGTTACATAATTGCTTCTGTCACACTTGTTCAAATAGCATGACAGCTTGGTAATATTCAAAATTTCATTCCTTTTCTTTTGTTCTTTTCTTTCTTTTTAATAAAAGAAGAGGAAAAAGCTCTAAGAAAAGCAAAATTTTGTTCTTAGAAAACTACTACCATGAGGATTAGCTAAAATTAAGATAGTTGAGAAGGTATGGATTGTTACATCTCCTAATCTAAAGCACGCAAGAGGATAAGTATCCATACAATCATCGGCTTAATTTCCTTCTCGAAAGAACATAAGATGTTCTTGAAGTTATTAGTGACATTTATAGCCATAGTTATCACTAAGGGATTAAATTCATGCTAGCCCCATCTTAAATGCTCATTGAACTCTCCTGTTGAGCATACAATAGAGGCATCTAGAGAGAGTGGCAGAAAGTTTTTCCAATACCTTCTCAAGAGGCTTCCAAAGGGAATAGGGCATATTATTATGGTGGTGCCACATGAGTTTATAAATCTGGAATAACCCTTCACCCAATAGAATAAAAGTATTAGAGTGAGTCTTAGTGTTTATTATAAGGCAAAATTTATGATGTTTTTGTCTTCTGTGAATGATGTAAATAATTCCAACTCCAAAAATAATGTATACGGAAATAAGAATGTAAAGATATTAAGGCTTTGTTTCTGAAAAAGTTATAAAAAAGTATAATAGCTAAGCCCTTATTATACTCTTATGAATCATGTGAATCCTTCACTGGGGGTACTAAGGTCGTGCCAGACTTCAGCCATGAGTGATCCTCATGCTAGAGCAAGAACAATATGTAGTGCTATTAAGCTAGAGAGTATTATCATTTATATTTGTTGATGAGGTTGTTATATGGATTTTATAAATCTACACTAGTCCTCTATCGAACAAGATGTCAAGATCCTTTGTGGGTACAAGCTTCACATTACAAAGTATTATGCATGTTTGAATGGCTGCCACATAGGCTCTCCCTCATCCATAGTCTGCCGCTTGTACGGTGCTTGATAAATGCTTCTTTATTCCGCAAATATATTATAGCTATCCATGTCTAAAATAGGATACATGGTAGCATTTAAATTTGCACGATATTTTACAGTTCAGACCTTATATCGTAGAGGATCTGCATCCAATCCTCTATTGAAGTTGGCAACGGATCCTCTAGGGTACAAACTTTGTGCCACAATATATGACTCGGACCACAAATGATAAGAAGGTGTCACATTGATACATAAAAGCTATTCTGCATGACCATATACTTGGCTCTTTTAAGCATGATGGTAGTGATCGCTAATGATAAATGCAACAATAGATGCTCCAAAATATTAGTTGGATGTTGTTCCAATGTTAAATCTAACATCAGCTCCATTTATGGTAACTACTCCATCGAAGTATGATTTGATCATTCCCAAGGAAATAAAGCAGCCGAGGTACCAATAAAGGAGAATTTGATGGATTCAAATAAAGATCAAACTTAGCTAGGGTGCACTATATGCATGCCCTCTAACTCTAGTTTTTTTCTATCTTTTTCCCCCTTTTCAGCACCACCTTAATCTTTACCTTAGTCTTTATGTAAGCATCAAATGATGGTAGAGAAAAAAAATAAAGAGAAAGATAGGATAAGAAGAAAACCAGAAGAGCATACATATAACTAGGATATTCATTGGACCACTCTTCAGATAACTAGGACCACCTTGTGCCTTGGAAATGAAACCTCTAGTAACCAATAGCAGCTTATTCTGGAGCATTCACAGAATTAGGTCAGACCAAAAATGGCTATAGCCAAAAAGGCTTCAGGTAGGAGAGGACTAGACTTCTGGGATCCCAATTACCATCTTCAATAATGAAAACAACATCAAGGAGGCTATCATCCAAAAGTCCATATTAAGATTAAATGGTCGTTAGAATGGGATAACCAAGGATCATGAGAGAAATTGAAGGAGATGCCTTTACGTATTAGCCATATGGATTGGTCTTCGATTTCACAAACTGCTTTCTGGATTGGAAGGGTTCCTCTTGAAGGCCAGTCTCTGGTCCAGTATTCTCAAGTGCATCTCGGATTTTCATTGGAACAGTGCAGTTAGCTAGAAGATGGGCTGGCGATGAAATTTGTAATGAGTAAAAGCTGTGACCACAAGACTAAATTGCCGTCACTATCACTAATAGTAAGAAGCAATTCTCTAATGCTAATCCCTGTTGTTCAAAGAGATCCAACCCATTGATCTTGTTGCTATGGAACTTTGTCAAATCCAGATCGAACCATGTCATGTTTCTCTCTAACATAATTAATAAGTGCATTTGAAGTGTTAGACAGCATTTAGAAAAAAATTAATTGGACATCAATCACGATATTAGTCTATAACTAGCCAGTCTAATTCGGTTTCAACATTTTTCAAATGACTTATGAAGTGGATTATGAAAAGAGTTCTTTGTTTTCAAATAGCTAATCAGTATCTAAAACAAGATATTTTGACAGGGAATAGAAAAGTTCAAGCCCGGACTAGTTAAATCCAAGGCAGCCCCCGTCAGTTGACTGTAATAAATGATTCTTTTATACCCTTCCAAAGCTACCCAAACAACAAAAACCAAATGGAACCATGGTTTCTAACAGCACCCTGCAGTTCCTGCAATTTTGTCAATATTCATACAACAAAAAAAAAAAGCTCAGCTTTGTGAAAATGAAAGAAATCAACTTGCAGTGCCATGGTCTTCTAAAAATTTGTCTGACAAGTAGCAGCAGGAACTAGAAAATAGGACTC
>UESW01003949.1:160484-244629 GCA_900491605.1 Calamus simplicifolius
CGATCTTCTGTTACTGTTGTTGCTGATTTCATCCTTGTTTCTCCCGGTGATGGCAAGTTCTTCCGCCCAGCCTCCGGTCGGCTCTGATGCCCCGATGAATGCTGGAATGTCTTGGAGCCATGCTCGCTCTGGCCGTTACGATTGGGTTTCCCCTGCTCCTTCTCCGGTTGTTGTGGCAGAGTTGGAGCCGCTGTATCCGAATATCATCCAAGTGCCGATGCGGTCCTTGGAGGAGGAGATCGGCAAATGGAAGGACCAGGCAGTCCTTGCTCGTAGTTTGGCGCGTTGGGTTCCTCTAGAGGTGCTGGTGCGAGCTTCATCGTGCAGCGTCTCGGGGAATATCGAAGCTGTGGCCTTGGTGCACCGTCACTATCTTCTTCGGTTTGAGGATGCAAAGGCCATGGATTTTGTCCTGCACAGACCATGGGTTATCAATGGCCAACCCATTGCTGTGTGGAGTGGAAGCCAAAATTTGTTCCGTCGAAGAGTTTGCTTCTTTAGGCGCTTCTCTGGATCCGTCTGCCGCTTCTCCCATTGAATTTTGGTTGGATGATGCTCTGGCTTCAATCCTTTCAGCTGCTGGGAAGTTCCTGTACTTCGATGATTCGACCAGGGAACGAAAATGCGATGGCTTTGCTCGAGCTTGTGTCAGTGTCAACCTGAGCAAGCCTCTTCGGCCCGGTGCTCGGATTAGAGGCTCTGGTAATCCATTCTGGCAGCAGTTCTCCTTTGAGCATCTTGATGAAATCTGTGCTCCTGTGGTTCCTTGCATCTCGCCGGGGACTATGGATCGGGGACGGCTTCCTCCTCATCCTCTTCGGGGTTCCGTTTCCGGCCATGGATGGCAGCTTTAAGACGAAGGAAGTCTCCTATGATGCAGCAATCTGATCCCCTGCACTCCTTTGTTTCGGGTAAGTCAGCACCTTCTTCTCCTGGGTTAAAGGATGATTGGCAATTACCTAAGAAAGTAGCGTGGAGGCATCTAGCCAGGGGGTCGAAGGGTCTAGGTGCCTTCCCCTCTTCGGGGGTTTCCCAGGCTCCCTCTTCTTCCTCCTATCGGCTTGCCTCTGTGACTGAAGGGTCGGCGTGCCGGTTGACTTCCTCTGTGCTAGTTGTTGAGGGCGAGCGGCCTTTGGTGCCGAGAGCTTTGTCTAGGACTAGGGTAAGGCAGCCTTCGCCGGAGATTGATGGTTCAGACCCCAGGATCCCTTGCTCTCTGACTGGGAATCCAGCGTGCCTGTCTGAAGACAGCGTGCCGGCTGGAGTGATGGGTGGATCCCAGGAGCTGGAGACATGCTCTTTGGTCTCAGTTCCTGTGGTGTCTGTGAACTCGGGGAAATTGGTCAATAACCCTTTTGTGTCAGGGAGCCTTAAGTCTAGTTGGGTTAGTTTGTCTGGCCCATTGAAGAGGGCGTGGCCGGTGGAACCTGTGTCACAGAGGGTTGTGTCCAAGGCTTCCAAAGCCAAAGGGAAAGCACCTCATCGAGGTAAAGATGTTGAGAAGGGCTCTTTTGCATTCTCGGCTTTGCTTGAGTCCTCTAGGGGCACAGAGAGTCTGGCCGGGATGAGGGTGCTAAAATCTCGCCGGAAGGATAGTCTGGTCCCAGGATCTGCGTTAGGATCATCCCAGCAGGTTCAGGTGGTCAGATTGGACCATGACATGGCTGTCGCCCGTCTTAAGGCTGCCATATTGAAGGATGGTACCACTGAGGCCATGGACTCGGTCCAGGTGGATGAGGGCTGTGATCAGGGAGCCGAAGGTCCTCGACTGTCTAATGATCATGTTGTTGAGCAGGTGATGGGGACACGGCTGGGGTCCCCCTCTCTCCTAATTCTAAATGAAGATTCTTGTTTGGAATGTGCGAGGGCCCTGAAACCCTCATTTCGGTCTTCTTTTGGAAGGCTTCACCAGCTTCATACTCTTGATATATGTATCATGTCGGAAACTCTGCTATCTAGGGATAGTTTGACTTTGCTTCGGAGACAGATCTCTAGACAGTGGGATTCTTATGCTATTGAGTCAGTTTGTCTTTCTGGAGGCATTGTGGTTTTATGGAGACCAGATAAAGTCCGTGTTGATGCCTTCCATGGGTGTGGTCAGCAAGTGGCTTTGGTCGTCTCGGAGGGGTCCTCTGCTCCCTGGCTGCTTTCAGGGGTTTATGTTAGTACTGATTTTAGGGCTCGTCGTGTGCTCTGGGATGAGATCCTCTTGCTTCTCATCCAGGGTTTTCCCTCCCTCATTGCTTGTGATTTTAATTGTATTGTGGGGGCCTCAAAGAAGAGAGGGGGTAGACAGGTTGTTGGGTCTTCTGATATTGCTGAATTCAGGAATTTCATTTCCTTGGCGGGTCTTTTGGATTTGGGATTTGCTAGATTCCAGTTCACCTGGTGCAATAACTGCCATGGGTCTACCAGAGTTTGGGAGATACTGGATAGGTCTTTGGCTTCTACCAACTAGCTTCAGCTATTTCTGTCTGCTTCTGTCACTCATTTGCCCAGAATTGGCTCTGATCATTGTCCTATCCTTATTTCTACTGATGTGATTATTCAGCGCTCGAGGCAGTTCAAATTTAAGAAGTTCTGGACTTTTTACTCTTCAGCGAGGTGCATCATTTTTTAGGTTTGGCGGATGCCGGTCAGAGGGAGTGCCGCTTATAGACTCTCTAGATGTCTGCTCCTTACTAGCCGCAGGCTTTCTAGCTGGAACAGAAGGGAGGTAGGGGATATTATGAGGCAAGTTGAGCAGGTGGAGTCTATTATCTCTTCGTTGCAGACCAAGGAGGATCAGGAGGGTTTTCTTCTTGATTCGGATCTGTCTACCCTAAGATCTACCTTGGCCATCCATCATTCTCTTTTGATGCAGCATGAGACTTATTGGAGGCAAAGGTCTCGTATTCAGTGGATTAAGGAGGGGGATCATAATACGAGATTCTTTCATCAGACTACTTTAAGTCGGCATACGGCGAATCACATCTATGGAAGACATTCGCCTTGCTCTTTGGGATCTTGGTCCTGACAAGGCCCCTGGCCCTGATGGGTACCCGCCTTTATTCTTTCGCCACTACTGGGATATTGTTGGGTCGGATGTGGGCTTGGCCATCCAGTCTGTGTTTCAGGCTAATCATATGCCTTCTGCTTGGAAGTGAACTCTTGTCACCTTGGTACCCAAATGTCCTGACGCTTCCTCTCCCCAGCACTTCGGCCAATCAGGCTATGCACCACATTATATAAGATTTGTGCTCATCTTTTGGTGGTCCAGATGGCTTCGATGATCCCTCGTCTCATCTCTCAGGAGCAAGGAGCTTTCCTTAGGGTCGTAGTATCACGGAAATGCCTGTTGTCTCAGGAGTTTATGCATGACCTTCAGAGAGCTTCTGGACGTCAATGTCTTATGGCTATCAAGCTTGACATGTAGAGAGCTTATAACAGATTGAGGTGGGATTTTCTGTGCTGTACTCTTTATGAGTTTGGTTTCCATGAGACTTTTGTTGACTGGGTGATGGAGTGTGTCCAGAGGCCATCTTTCTCTCTCCTAATTAATGGGGATCGAACGGAGTTCTTTCACTTGGAGGTTGGTTTGAGACAGGGTTGTCCTCTCTCTTCATTCTTGTTTATTCTCTCTGCTGATGCTTTGTCCCGGATCTTGCTCTGGCTATGCGGTCGTCAGCTATTGATCCTTATTCGGCGGGTCCCCTTGGCTCATCATGTCCCATCTTCTCTTTGCTGATGACTATCTCCTACTGGGGAAGGCTTCTACAGATAATGCCACCACCTTTGCAACTATTCTTCATTCCTACTGTCGTGCCTCGGGTCAGAAGGTAATCTTAGCGAATCTTTGATCTGCTTTAGCCCGAGGACATCCCCTGCTTTGAAGAGGTCTATCTCTCATATTATGGGTATTCCTGTTCAGTTTGATAGGATGTCATATCTGGGGATTCCGATTACTGGGAGACGGCCGCGGTGTTCGGATTTCAGCTGTCTTATGAGGTGATCCGTGATAATCTGGACGGCTGGCAGGTTTCCGGTCTTTCTATGATTGCGCGGATTACTCTCATCCGATCTGTGCTATCTTCATGCCTTGCTATCTCTTATCTAACACTGCCATTCCTCTGGCTTGTTTGCGGAAGATTGAGAGATACTTTCGGAACTTCCTCTGAGCATCGACGCAGGAGGGCCACGGTATTCACCTCTTGAATTGGGACACAGTCTGCATGCCAACGGTCGAGGGTGGGCTTGTGATCCAGTCGCTGTCTATCAGAGAGAGGTGCTGTCTGCTAGGCATGCTTCTCAGTTCCTGCTGGATCTGTATTGTTTATGGAGTTCCTTCATGCGCGCTAAGTATGGTAGCTGGAACTCTTCCATCTCTTGTCAATCTAATCGAGGGCACTCCTTTTTTTGGAAAGAGGACTGTCGATATGTTCCGATTATTTTTAACTAGACCTCTTGGATGTTTGGTGATGAAACTTCGGTGGACGCCACTCAGGAGACATGGATTGCTGATATTCTCCTGTCTCGTTGGCCGACCTTTGTTTGCCCAGACATTCCTTAGTGATCTTATATCCCTGGATGGTTCTGCTTGGTCATCTTCTCGGGTGTCCAAGTTTTTTGGGAATGAGCTTTGTCAGCATATCCTTTCTATTCCTCTCTTTCCAGGCGCTACCACTGACACTAGGGTGTGGAGGCGATCTTGCTTGTCTCATGCTCCTATGCGAGATCTTCTATCTATTTTCAGACGCCACCCTCAGGAAGCTATAGATTTGGACTGGATTTGGCATATGCTTGTTCACCCTAGAGTGAGACTTTTCATCTTGAAGATGGCGAGGGTTATTCTTCCTACCTACTCCCTTCTTTCACATAGAGGATTGAGTATTCTGCCGACGTGCCCTCTGCGTGGTATGGAGGAGGAAACACACAGATATATTTGGCAGTTATCTGGTGCTTGTCCTTGGGTTTACGGTACTGTTTCCCAACGTACTTCTTTTCTGAGTCTATTGAATTTTTTCCCAAGCGAAAATAAAAATTTTCCAAATTAAGAGAACAAATATTTATTTTTTAAAAAAAATCTCAATTTATAACGATGAAACAAAATTTCATCGTTATAAATGAATTTATAGTGACAAAATACATTAGTCATCATAATACCTTAAAATAAAATTTATTTTTTTAAAAATCTTAATTTATAATGAAAATGAAATTTCATCATTATAAATAAATTTATAGCGATGAAAAACATATTTTTGTCATAATACCTAGAAATAAAAAGTTATTTTTAATTTGTTTTGAAATAGACATATAATAATATTTTATTACGAAGAAAACTATTTTCATTGTAAAAAAATATTTATTACGGTGAACTTATGTGCCATAATAAGTCCAAACAATATTACAAAAATTTAATTTATTTTTACCGTTATAAGTAAACATATGGTAGTGAAAATTTTTTACCGTAATAATTTGCCATAAAAAGTTCTCTTTTTTTATGGGGATACTCAGGATGGTAACCTTGTAGATTTGAAATTTAAGTAGTGAAATAAAATTTAAGTTAATATTCGATGTATCCGAAAATAATTTTGTAGCCATTGGAATACATCACTTATTACATTTATAGTTTAACAAAAATGATCTTAGGTTATGGTGCAGTTTTGCTCAACTATACTCCCCCATTATCTCCAAATGAATGTACTACTCTAAATATGAAAGGCAAGATATAATAGAATAATAATCATAACATGCCATTAAGCAATAATCACTCTAACTAGATAGCTTATATAGTAAGTTAATAAAGAAATGCCATGCATATAAGTAATGTCATATCCAAATACAATAAAGAAAGAATTCATAATTTTAAATATTTAATTGATTCATAAAACAATAAATTGGATTGATCATAATTCATCCTGACTAGCTTGACCATATTCAAAATCATAGAATCAATCAATGTACAATCTCCATTAAATGGGCATTGGTCAAGTATAATCCTCACTAGTAGAACATTGATTAGGTACATTCCTTGTTGGTAGAGCATTGGCTAGGTTCAATCCCCATTGGCAGGGTATTGGCTAGGTTCAATCCCCATTGGCAGGGTATTGGCTAGATACAATTTTTACTGGATATTAAACATAGTTGACTAGGTTTTAAATTTTATAATAAAATATAGGCTAAACTATAGTATTGACCCTTGAACTTAGGGGGCTATGTTACTTTGGTCCTTGAACTTCAAAAAGTTACAAAAGTGATCCTGAACTTTTCTTTTTGTTTCAGTTTGATTTCTACCATTAAATAGAGGAAATACTGTTTGATTCTATCTCACGTGGCAACACATGTGGCATACAGGTGGAAAAACTAAATTTCAAACCCATTATTAATCTTTTAACCTATTAACCTAATATCCAATAATTCTAAAAAAATAATTTTCATTCTTCCCACACATGGCATCCAATGGGTCCTTCCTTCCTATAGCCCCCACCATCCATCGCGGCCTCCTCCATTCCTCACCTGTAGTCTCCTCTAGGGATGAAGGAGGGGGTGCTCCCTCCCCTGCCCCCCCCCCCCCCCCCCCCCCCCCCCCCCCATGCTAGTGAGGGGACAAAGGAGGGGGCACCCCCGCCCCTCCTCATGCGGGTGAGGAACGAAGGAGGGGGCATGGCCCCTTCCTCCTCCTCCTCCCTAACCTGCATTAGGGGGGAAGGGATGCTGAGCCCCTCCTCCTTCCCTCACCCGCATGGGAGGTACTCGCAGAGGAGGTCACAGGCGAGGAACATAAGAGGCCGCGACAAAGGGGAGTGATGGATGGAGGGGGCTGTGGCAGTAGGTGGAAGGCAGAGGGGGCCGTGGGGAGAGGAAAGCGGTTGGATACTACGTATGGGAAAGGAAGAGATTATTATTATTTCTAGGATTATTGGATGTTGGGTTAATGGTTAATAATAGGACTTTACCACCTATATGCCATGTGTATTGCCACGTGGGGCAAACATCAAATGGTATCTCTCTTGTTTAATGGTAGTAATCAAACTGAAACAAAAAAGAAAGTTTAGTATCATTTATGCAATTTTTTGAAGTTCAGAAATCGAAGAGACATAACCCCCTAAGTTTAAGGGTCAATACTGTAGTTTAGCCTAAAATATATCCAATTTGTAATCCATATCAATATTAATTTTTGACCCAGAAAATTTATTCAAAGCTCAATTTCAAGTATGTATGCATAGGTCATAGGTTATAGGTCATCTAAGGCTTTTCCCAACTACATGGGGTCGACTATATGAATCTGCTTTCTTCACTCTGCTCTATTCAGGACTAAGTCAACATTGAAATTATAAATAGTTATATCTTTTTTAATTATTTTTATCCATATTAGTTTAGGTCTACCTCTATCTCTATCCTTACCATGAATTGTTAAAAGATAACTCTTTCTAACGGGAGCATCTAAAGGTCTACGTTGTATACGTCCAAACCACTGTAATCAATTTTTTCTCATTTTATCTTCAATTTGGGCTACTCCTATCATTTCTCTTATATGTTTATTTTTAATTTTATCTTTTAAAGTTTTACCGCTTATTCATATTAACATACGCATTTCTGTCATACTTAATTTATTCATATGTTGTTTCAATATTGCTCAACACTCTATTCCATATAGCATAGCTGGCCTAATAGCGATTTTATAAAATTTTTATTTAATTTTAATGTGATGCACCGATCATACAATACTCCCGAAGCACCCCTCTACTTACTCCATCCTGCTTTAATTCTATGATTCACATCTTCACCTATTTTACCTTCTTACTGGATACTTGATCCCAGTTACTAAAATTTTTTACTCCTTGATATCTTTTGGCTTACAATCTTCACTGTTTCTTTATTTGTATTTCTACTTCCACTAAAATTATATTTTATATATTAAGTTTTAGTTCTACTAATCTTAAAACCTTTGGATTCTAAAGTCTTTCTCTAAATCTCTAGCTTAGCATTTACTTCAGATTTAGTTTTATCAATCAATACTATATCATCTGCAAATAATATACACCATAGGATATCATTTTGAATATATTTAGTTAATTCATCCATAACTAATATAAAAGGATTCGGACTTAAGGCAGATCTTTGATGTAAATCTATAGTAATTAAAAACTCACTAATTTTTCATATTGTTGTTTTAACAATAGTTATTGCTCTATCATATATATCTTTTAAATTTTAAATATGTATGCATAACTTTTAAAAATAGTATATACTATTATAATTAGAAAACATTCAATCGCAAAATTCATGAATTAATTATAATGCTTTGATGTCAATATTTATTAAAAATAGGTATTCATATAAAAATCTTAGAAAGGTGAACCATCACCTATCTCATATATGAATCATTGCAATCCCAATCAACTTTTAATATTCCTTTCAAAACTTATTACTATTTTACAAGAAAGACCATCAAATAAATTAATTAACTTTGAAAGTCATCATCATATTATAAAATTAGAATCAATGTGAAGTTCTTTAATGATATTAAATCCTTACCAATTCAAAATATATATATAGCATGCATGAAATAAAAAATTCTTAATCATATGTAACTCTTAATTATATATAGACCATAAGGCTTATTCTAGCAAGTAAAGATCTCTCCGAATTAGAAAAAAATCTTTAAGAAATTCACTCATGATTTTTCATATAAAAAGAAAACTATATCAATCTAGCATCCCTTTGGACATTAAATTTTTTAGTTAACCTATTAAATCCTTCAAGTTACCCTTAATTAATAAATTCTTAAAGCCATCTTCTTCTCAAACTTTAAATAGATGGTCCCCTATACCAAAGAAAGTATACGATTTTCAAGTGCTTCTTTGTTTTAAATTTATTTCTCATTTATATCTTTTTGTTTAGAATTTTATACATATATTTGCATTGTGTTAAACTAAATGCAAGATAATAATATTAAATATTTCTATCTAATAGAACATAATAATATGTTTCAAATGCAACATAATACAACACAAATATAAATACAAACAGTACCGCAAACATATATACCCTAACCACTATTTAATATATATAAATACTATGTACGTAATAATATATCAGTATATTTTATGATTAGTACATAAATATAATATTATATTTTTAGAATGCATTGGGGTAAAATTGGCTAGAATGGATGTATAGGATTTAGTTTCTAGATTATTCTCACATGTTGAAGAGAGGATAGAGCCAACGACTGTGTGTGCTTTAAGATTTGGGTTGAGAGGTCTTCGTCCCCGATCTTCTGTTACTATTGTTGCTGATTTCATCCTTGTTTCTCCCGGTGATGGCAAGTTCTTCCGCCCAGCCTCCGGTCGGCTCTGATGCCCCGATGAATGCTGGAATGTCTTGGAGCCATGCTCACTCTGGCCGTTACGATTGGGTTTCCCCTGCTCCTTCGGTTGTTGTGGCAAAGTTGGAGCGGCTGTATCCGAATATCATCCAAGTGCCGATGCGGTCCTTGGAGGAGGAGATCGGCAAATGGAAGGACCATGCAGTCCTTGCTCGTAGTTTGGCGCGTTGGGTTCCTCTAGAGGTGCTGGTGCGCGAGCTTCATCGTGCCGGCGTCTCGGGGAATATCGAAGCTGTGGCCTTGGTGCACCGTCACTATCTTCTTCGGTTTGAGGATGCAAAGGCCATGGATTTTGTCCTGCACATACCATGGGTTATCAATGGCCAACCCATTGCTGTGGTGGAGTGGAAGCCGAAATTTGTTCCGTCGAAGAGTTTGCTTCTTTAGGCGCTTCTCTGGATACGTCTGCCGCTTCTCCCCATTGAATTTTGGTCGGATGATGCTCTGGCTCAATCCTTTCAGCTACTGCGAAGTTCCTGTACTTCGATGATTCGACCAGGGAATGGAAATGCGACGGCTTGCTCGAGCTTGTGTCAGTGTCAACCTGAGCAAGCCTCTTCGGTCCGGTGCTTGGATTAGAGGCTCTGGTAATCCATTCTGGCAGCAGTTCTCCTTTGAGCATCTTGACGAAATCTATTGCTCCTGTGGTTCCTTGCATCTCGCCGGGGACTATGGATCGCTGATGACTATCTCCTACTGGGGAAGGCTTCTACAGATAATGCCACCACCTTTGCAACTATTCTTCATTCCTACTATCGTGCCTCGGGTCAGAAGGTTAATCTTAGCGAATCTTTGATCTGCTTTAGCCTGAGGACGTCCCCTGCTTTGAAGAGGTCTATCTCTCATATTATGGGTATTCCTGCTCAGTTTGATAGGATGTCATATCTGGGGATTCCGATTACTGGGAGACGGCCACGGTGTTCGGATTTCAGCTGTCTTATGAGGCAGATCCGTGATCATCTAGACGACTAGCAGATTTTCGGTCTTTCTATGATCGCACGGATTACTCTCATCCGATCTGTTCTATCTTCGATGCCTTGCTATCTCTTATCTAACACTGCCATTCCTCTGGCTTGTTTGCGGAAGATTGAGAGATACTTTCAGGACTTCCTCTGGGCATCGATGCAGGAGGGCCACGGTATTCACCTCTTGAATTGGGACACAGTCTGCGCACCGACGGCCGAGGGTGGGCTTGTGATCCAATCGCTGTCTATCAGAAGAGAGGTGCTATCTGCTAGGCACGCTTCTCAGTTCATGCTGGATCCGTATTATTTATGGAGTTCCTTCATGCGCGCCAAGTATGGTAGCTGGAACTCTTCCACCTCTTCTTAATCTAATCGGGGGCACTCCTTTTTTTGGAAAGAGGACTGTCGATATGTTCCGACTATTTTGAACTAGACCTCTTGGATGATTGGTGATGGAACTTCGGTGGACGCCACTCAGGAGACATGGATTGCTGATATTCTTCTGTCTCGTTGGCCGACCTTTGTTTGCCCAGACATTCCTTATGGTATACGTGTTGGTGTTCTTATATCCCTGGATGGTTCTGCTTGGTCATCTTCTTGGGTGTCCAGGTTTTTCGGGAATGAGCTTTGTCGGCGTATCCTTTCTATTCCTCTCTTTCCAGGCTCTACCACTGACACCAGAGTGTTGAGGCGATCTTGCTTGTCTCATGCTCCTATGCGAGACCTCCTATCTATTTTCAGACCCCACCCTCAAGAAGCTATGGATTTGGACTGGATTTGGCATATGCTTGTTCACCCTAGAGTGAGACTTTTCATCTTGAAGCTGGCGAGGGATATTCTTCCTACCTGCTCCCTTCTTTCGCATAGAGGATTGAGTATTCTACCGACGTGCCCTCTGTGTGGTATGGAGGAGGAAACGACCGATCATACTATATTCTATTGTGACAGGGCAAGATATATTTGGCAGTTATCTGGTGCTTGTCCTTGGGTTTACGATACTGTTTCCCAACGTACTTCTTTTCTGAGTCTATTGAAGCAGGGCAGGGGAAGGAGTACTCACCAGAGAGGTCCATTGTGGGCTTATATTGCATATCGGATCTGGTTATCCTGGAATCAAATTTTGTTCTCGGACATGGTTCTTTCTCCTAGCAGGATTCTCAGGGCGGCTGTCTCCCTTCATGTTGAGTACACTTTCCATCACGGTGTTCTAGATTTTGCGAACCTTGGCCTCTGGGACTCCCCTGCTATTGCGGCAGCGAACTGGCGTACGGTTTTCTCTCCAGGGTTCGTTAAAATAAATTTTGATGGGAGTGTCCGTGGCAGGAGCATTGAATTGGCTTATGTTATTCGTAATGCGGATGAGATGATGTTGGTGGCAGGGGGTTTGGTTTGCTTGATTCCTCTGTGCCTTTGACTGAGCTGTATGCAACATGGGCGGATTTATTCTATGCTATTCGGATCCTAGGCGCCCGCAGACTTATCATTGAAGGTGATTCTACTACTGTGATTCGCTGGATCAGGCAGGAGCTCAGCTCCCATTTGCCAGCTATCTCTTTATTGACTGATATCCGCTCTATGATTTTGGAAGCTCCTAATATTCAGATTCGCCATGTTTATCGTGAAGCCAATGCAGTTGCTGACTGGATTGCTGCCAGGATGGCCTCTCACTCTTGTATTTGGAGATGGAGTCAGGGTGATCCTTGCCCTCTAATTCTCTCATAGTTATTGTATTATGATACATCGGGACTGACCCTACCTAGAGTGGTGTAACCACTTGTCTATACCAAAAAAAAAAAAAAAAGTAAGTTTTAATTCTCTCCAAATAAACATTTACAATCTTTGGTGTGTGGGACCTAGATTTCAGATTCTCCTCGTATCTTGGATAAGATTGAAATTAAATTTTAGTTCCCCTCGGATAAACACTGGAATTAATAGAAGGGATTCCAACCCCCCAGTCTTAAGACTTCATTGGCCATTTTGACTATACAAAAGAGGAAACAATATCTGATATGACATCTATCGAAGATGTCTTGAAATCTGACATGGCGGCGAAGGTTCACGTTGGATCGTCGCGTCCTTCCAATTAACAGTCCTTCCAATTAGCAGGTACGTAAACCCACCAAGATTCGCGTCCTTCCAATTAGCAGTCGCGTCCTTCCAATTAGCAGTCGCGTAAACCCACCAAGATTCACGCGACCAAGGGAAGAGATCAAGAGTTATAAGTACTGCGACGTCAAAGAGCTCTCCAATTGCCCCACGGAAACTCGCAATTCTACTCGATCTCCATAACGAAACCGCCCACCCTCACCTTATCCGATCCAAGCTTAATTTCTTGCGTACGTTCAATTATTCAGTTTCTAATGGCGGCCGTTATCAGGGAGAACGGAGCGGCAACGGCGGCGGCGGAATGCAGAGTGAAGTGCAACCCAGCTCTATCACAGCGCAAGGTCTCGATAAGAGGAGTCCTCGGCGAGCTGCTGAGGTTGGCCAATCCGGAAAAAGCTCTCGTCACTTTGGGCGTCGGCGACGCATCGCCGTACCAGTGCTTTCATAAGGGGAAGGAGCTCTTCGCCGAGGCCGTCGCCGGGGCCGTCTCCTCGGCGTCGTTCGACTGCTACGCTCCTTCGTATGGCTTCCCTTTTGCCCGCCGGTGAGCACTTCTATCTTTTCCGGTCGATCACGCACAACTAAATATTTTAAAACGTCCGTCCTCGATCGATCGGTGCACGTAGTACGTTTCCAGTCCAAATCTCAGGTTACGTACGTTCCCCTAGAAGAAGCATTCGCGCGATTAGTTTAGCATATGGTCGACAGTAGATAAGACTAATTAAGAGGAGTTTGTTGCGATTTATGCGATTTAAAAGGAGTTGATATCCTCACAACGGGAATTTTGACCAAGCTTTTCGGATGTTGGAACTTGAAAGAGTCAACGTACGATTATTTTAAAAAAATATCAAAATTGCGAATTTCCATTGAGTTGATCTTCCGAAAGGTGGGACATGCATGACTCGGCTTGCGTCTGGTTTCAGCCTTCTTATCCTTTGATGAGTAAGCGGCTGGTCATCCGCACTTCTCTATGGATCAAGCCATGCACATGATGTCTTATCTCGTAAAGACAGAGAGATATATCAGTGGTCAGAGGAGAGAGAAAGAAATTAACATGCATGCAGGAGTCGAGTTGCTTTTGGGTCGGAGTTGAATCTTGGGTATTATCATTATATGGACTAGAATTATAAAACCGTTGTTATGATGTTATATAATCACTCTCCTTGCTACACTACCACATAGTTACAATTTTCTCAAAAAAAAAAAAAAAATAGTGCTACCTGTTGTAATGGTGCAGCATATATATAACTATGAAGACCATAATTTGGACATATTATTTTCATATTTAAATATCTGTATTTTAAGATTTTATTTCTTGAAAAATAATATGCATGTGGTCAAATGCTATCTCTTTTTCATTCTGGGTATAGCTAAAAATAGTTGTGATAAAAGAAAAAAAAATTCAATTTGGATGGAAACCATTTCATAAATTCTATAATTAATTTTAATTTCTTTCTTGCATGTGACTTTGTGTTGTTCTAGTTCATTACTAACCCTTGCACACATTTTAATATCCTAGACTATTGTAATCTCTGTCACATCAAATATGCAATAGTTCACCTCAAAACTTTGATATTTTTATGAGAAATTTCATGATAGCCAATCATGCTCATTCACAAATACTATGATCCAACACGTAAAGTTTTTTAGTTTGCATGAGTTATAAATTGGATCTATTCATATATTATTTGTAATAAGTAAAGACCATATATACTTAATAAAGCAAGTATTCAAGATTAATATATATATAAATAATATGAGGCCAAATTCATGCTAATAAGGCCCTTACATGTTGTAGATAATGAGCGATAAAATTAAAAGCACCTTATTTCTAATATAATCAAAAAAACTTTTCAATCACTAACTATTGAAAAATCATCCTAACCTAACACAATCTCTCCACATCTTCCTTTGATATTTAAAATTAAAAAAGGTTGCACTTTAAAAATATAAATTTTTTTTAAATAAGGTTATGAAACATTGGGCTGAAAGATAAGTTATCTATATGAAAATCAATGATCAATCCATCAAAGCTTCATGATTACCCAAGTTAAAACTATCTTTTTATTTTAATTTTCTATAATAATATCTTTATATAAATTATTTTTTTATTTTTATATCCATATTAAGAGAATCGATTACGGTAGTTTAGACATATACAATAAAGACCTTTAGATGCTTCAGTTAGAAAGAGTAATATTTTAACAGTCTATGGTAATGATAAAAATAGATGTAGACTTAAACTAGCATGAATAGAAATAATTAAGAGAGATATTTTATTGATAAGATTTTATTGAGTTGAGAAAAGGTTTAGATGAGTTGAGTTGAGTAAATTAAATTGGTATTGTATAAATCCATTTAAATTTTATTTGATAAGATTTTTTGCTATATATAAGTAAAAAACCTTAACTTTTGTGTTTATAGTTGAGATATTTTTTTATATTATAAAAACTTTTTTTTACTCTCTAACATTATGTGGTATTTTACCTGTAGTTTGGAAACAAAATTAACCATATTGTTGTATATCCACCAGCAGTTGATGCTTAATGGTATAAATTATAAGTCATTTTAAGTGTATCATGGTTGTCATTCTTGGCCTACTGGCTGTCTAATTTTAGGAATTTTTTTTCAACTTTATTTATGTTGCAATTATAATAGGTTGGGGTGGAGGTTATTGCTCTGAGTTAGAAGAGGAGAGTTTTTTTAATCCTTTTTCACATTTATTTTCTACAAAAATAGGATAAAATTTTATCTCGCAAATGATTAATTATATTGAAGAAGGATAATTTATCCCATCAAAACAAGTATTTTTATTTGTATACTATTTGTTTATTACTTTAAATCTCTTATTTTTTTATCCTTAAAAATATTTTCCATTTTTTTAAAAGTATAACTTTATTGAAGAAGGATAACTTATTCCATCAAAATATTTATTTTTATTTGCATGTTATTCGGCTATTACATTAAATCTCTTATTTGCTCTTATCCTTAAAAATGTCTTTTATTTTTTTTTAAAAAAATATTTTATTTGGTTTATTATTTCGTTCTTCACTAAACATAAGATAGAAGTGAGCCTTGTTGAAGTTCTAATTAAGTAACGAGTGACACCTGCAAGAACTTCGACAAAGACACTCAATTTTTCTGGTTTCAATCACTCGAGTGGTTTGGACTCAAGTCAAAGTCACATTTCCTTGCTTGAGAAATATTTTGCAAATATATTGAGTGAAGAGAGATTGACATGGGCTTATTTAATTTTTTCCTCAACCATGCTTTCAGCCACAAAGTACCCGGTTTCTTCATCACTCCAAAGAGAGAGAGAGAGAGAGAGAGAGAGAGAACATAAGTCTCATTCTATAAAATTATTCTTTTCAGTTGATTAAATCTTTTATCTTTATGAAAAAACTCTAAAAAGAAAAGGATGAAAAGGAAAAAATCATAAAAGAAAAAGATTAAAAAAAAAACTTAAGTAATATACAACTGACTTATTAATATTGAAGCACATGTTTGGTATAGTTGCTCTTTTTTGTTTTCATCTTTATAAATTAGTGAAATACAATATCCAGATCGTTATAGGTGATAAAATTTGCACAAATTAAACTTCATTATTGTTCCATCTAGCTTGTTTTTCTTGAGTTTTTAAAAACACACAAAAAAAGCACACAACAAGGAATATTTTTTGATATACCTCTTCATCTCTTCCTTTGTTCTTGTGAATCTTTCATTATACAACTCAAACCGATAGATTTATTGCTTCCGAAGTGGTTATTAAAGTTCCTTCTTAAGATCTTACATTTATAAATCCAAGAGAAACGATAACGATAACCTAGAGAGAGTGAAGTTATTTCGGTAGCAAGAATGGTTATAAAAACCATCTATCTATATGAGTGGATCATGAGTCAGAATCTAATAACCCACATTTTCAAAAACTAAAAGTAGCAGTAATTTTCAAATAATCGCTATCTATGATCAATATAATGGTTAGCCATTAAGAGCCCTTTCAAATAATCGCTCTTAATGGCTATCTCCAATTAGTATCAATTTCCTTTTTTTCTTAGAGCAGAACAAAACTAATATTTTGAAATGGAACAGAGCAGTGGCAGAGTATATGTCAAAAGATGTGAAGCATGGCATCAAGGAGGAGGATGTGTACTTGACTGCAGGAGGCATACAGGCTGTACATTTGTGCTTGACGGTGCTAGCTAGCCCTGGAGCCAATGTGCTGCTACCTCACCCTGGCTTCGCCCCCTACGAGTCTGCCTGTGATATTTATGGCATTGAGGCTCGGTTCTACCATCTTCAGCCCCATAATGGCTGGGAGATCGATCTCGATGAGGTCCGCTCTCTCGTCGATGCCAACACCATTGGCATTGTTGTCATCAACCCCACAACCCCTGTGGTGTTAACTATTCTTTCCACCACCTCCAACAGGTTGGTGTATTTTTCAACCACTACTAATCTTACTACTATTAAGTATTAAGGGCACTGCTCTCTCTCTCTTCTCATTATCAATTAAGTGTTAACTATTCTTTCCACCACCTCCAAAGCTAAAAAATATGAAAATATATCTTCAAAGGTACAAAATTTATGTTGAAAAACTATGGCTTACGATGTTTCAATATGTTCTGCCAATGATCACTTGAATTTTGAAGAACTAGATCTCTATAATTTGACAATGTTATTGTTATTATTATTTTTTTTAATTTGTCCTGCAGATTGCTGAAACTGCAAGAGACCTTAACATCCCTATAATTGCTGACGAGTTGTACGCACATTTGGTCTTTGGTGATAGCAAATTTGTAGCACTGGCCTCCTTTGCTCATTTGGCACCAGTTCTCAGCATAGGAGCTTTGTCCAAGCGTTGGATGGTTCCTGGATGGCGTCTTGGATGGTTAGCCATATGCGATCCTAATAGGACTTTTCAGCAAGTATGGTCCTGCTAACCCAACAATAGTTTGAGTTCTCAAAAATAAAAAAATAATAAAAAAAAGAGCAGTTTTTTTGTGACTGATTTTTTTCTATTATCAAAATTAAGCAGAAAGAAACCAATTTAGAAAAACAGAGACAATTGTTTCATAGATGAAACACTTTTAGTTTACTGAACTCTTGGTTGTTTCCCTGATTAGCATGATGAGATTCTTGGTTCAAATTGTTGCATAGTAATCTGGTGGTTTAATGACATTCTAATCTTTTGAGCATGATGGCTTACAAAGTTTTTTTGTGGTCATGGAAGCTATCCTATAACCAAATTTCCTTACAAGTACCAGTCTCATTGTCAAGCAATGACTTACTCTTTGCTTTGCTGTGAAAGGTCAAAGTGGCAATTGAGACGCTTATGCATGGAATATCTGGTCCAAGTTCTATAATTCAGGTTTGTTCTCTTATAAATCTTTCTTCACCCATGTTGGGATAGCATCACTAACTCATGAAAACCTTCACAACAGGCAGCAGTTCCTAATATTCTTTCTGATTCACACAAGGAATTTCACAAGAATGTTCTAACAATAATGGAGGCCTCGGCTAATACACTTTATACAAGAATAAATCAAATTGAAGCACTACACAGCTACTCGAGGCCAACGGGTTCAATGTTCATGATGGTTGGCTTTAGTTTATTTATCTGTATTTTCTTCTTTAGTTTTTATTTAACATCTCAGTCAGATATGACTCTTTTTGTTTAATGGCAGATTGAGATTAACTTCACACTTCTATCTGGCATAGAGAATGACATGGACTTTGCTAGGGAGCTGATAAAGAAGAATCTGTCTTGGTGCTTCCAGGTTAGACTGCACATCTTTCCATCAAGCATGTGGTTATAAATCATGTGACACAATCATAAGCTGTCCTCTTCTTAGAATTATGCCAGAAGAAAAAGAATTTATGTTGAATTTTGAAACTCCTAACACATGGTCAGAAAATTTTGCTAAGGCAAGGAAGTTGTGAATAAGGGCTTCATTTCTGCTTCATAGACAGTTAATACTAACATTAGGATCCCCGAGGTTCTGGTCTTAGGCTAGCACCAGGGGTTAGAGAAAGGATGATGATCCTCAGATATATCCTGCCTGAAATTTTGGGACCAAAGTATTGGTTGAGATCTTGATATAACTAAACAGATTTTAATTATCAACAAGAAAAGGTCCGGATCTGTTGAGCTATTATTACAAATAAGTCATTTTCTCTGTCAATCAAACCTGCTTATTTCACCTATAAGCTCAAATTGCTTTTCTCTTATTAGGAAGGCATTTCCACAAGAGAGATGAGAATAGCTAGGCGATAAGCATTTGGCACTATGAAAAAGTTGCAGGTAGAACAGATGTAGCTTTTTCTCTGAGTTCTATAAATGTAGGATAATTCCTTCTTAACTGCATCAACCACACCTTACAAGAGAAGTCTAGGATCACATTGCATGTATTAAAGGTTTGGGATTTTCTTTTTCTCTAAAGGGAAGAGCAAAAGCAATCCTGAATATATATATATAAGCCTGCATTTTTTTAGGTGAGGAGCAATTTTAGCATGTTCTTACGAGTCTCAACCGGAAGAATTTAATGGTTTAGAAAACTATAACTTATTTTTTTGACAATTTTTAGGTTTAGCATAGACTGATATATGTATTAAAATTGACACTCTGAAACCTTGTTGTTTTGTTGCCTCTATTCTTTGAGCTAGACAAGGCAGACTTCCTCACTGAAACACTGAATGCAATTATGGATCCATTCTTTAAAAAACACATTGACCACTAACCATGTATTAGAGCACTATTTAAGTTTGCCATTCTACTAATCATGAATTCAATGTCACTTAGGTTTTGTCATCGGTTTGAAGAACTGGCTGAGGATATTCTTTGGTGTTTGTCCTGATCAATTAATTGAGGCTTGCGACAGGATTGAATCCTTTTGCAAGAGGAGGCGCCCTGCAAATTAGTCTACCAACTGGACAAAGATAATATGAGCCATTTTTGGCTCCTTTAAATGTATAAGGCTTAATAAAAATTTGTTACATTGAATTTTGAGCAGGACTGCTGTTTCTTTACATCGAATTTTGAAACAGAAATAAAGGTTATCTTATCTTTACTATACAACTATTGCATTGAATTTGGGGGGAAAAATCATAACATTATTCTTTTGTTTAATCCTTTCAATTTTTTTCAAGTTCTCATTCCTCACCATGAAGGATTCACAACCACTGATGGTGGATATCCGTTTGCATATGCTATCAATCTTCAGACCCAGCTTGGTCTTTGATTCCACCACTAGAGGATTTTGTTACCATGCTACTTTTCTTTATTTTTTTTCCTTCCCAGGGCCCATCGTGACTAATCCCCGGCTATAGCCTGCATCGATGATTCACCGGTGCATAGGCCTATGCTAAAAGATTCACCCTTGGGTCCTTCATCACTGACGCGTGGACTCGCATGCAGATAAATTTCCGCACTTGGTGCAGACCATGCTGCACGGAGCTGTGTACCAAGACTTTTTTCTGATACCAAACTTGGTTCCCAACAGCCTATTGAGATTGGAACCATGCAGCCCACTATTCAGTTTATTGAAATATTAAAATGATCTTCCCCCTTCCCCTCCAATAAAAAAACTCTATTTATTGAATAAACTATTTTTTTAAAAAATATCAATAGACTAGAAAGTCATTTTTTCAGCTCATTTGAACTAAAAAATATATATTTTACTTAATTACTGAATAATTAAATTATGGGTATTATATAATGACTCTTCCAAACAAATAATTGATCGTTTAAATATTAATTGTACATACAATACTAATTGAACCATACATTTTATGTCAAGATCTTGAAAAAAAAAATTTAATGATTCAAAAATAAACAATAAATCATGCCAACTTAAAATCCAAATTACTGAATATAATTTATATTAAAAAATTTGGAAACTAGAATTTATATATTTTAAGGCCATAAGAAACCCATTACTAAATATTGGCGTGAGTGTGACCCAAATTTTCATATTTATTATTCTATTTACAGCATTCAAAATAAATATTATACTCTTTCCCAGCTTCTTTTTACAGCATTCAAAATAAATATTATACTCTCTTCCCAGCCGGCAACCTCATGTGGAAATTAATGAACGTAGTTCTTTTAAATCCAATCAAATCTCAAGCTTTATTTGGTTGGCACTCCATTTTTGTGGGAAGTACATTTTATGTCAAGATCTTGAAAAAAAAAATTTAATGATTCAAAAATAAACAATAAATCATGCCAACTTAAAATCCAAATTACTGAATATAATTATATTAAAAAAATTTGGAAACTAGAATTATATATTTTAAGGCCATAAGAAACCCATTACTAAATATTGGCGTGAGTGTGACCCAAATTTTCATATTTTATTATTCTATTTACAGCATTCAAAATAATATTATACTCTCTTCCCAGCTTCTTTTTACAGCATTCAAAAAATATTATACTCTCTTCCCAGCCGGCAACCTCATGTGGAAATTAATGAACGTAGTTTTTTAAATCCAATCAAATCTCAAGCTTTATTTGGTTGGCACTCCATTTTTGTGGGAAGTACATTTTTTCAGAAACCATAGCCATCCACTTCTTTTGTTGGAGCTTTTGGTGCGGATTAACAAGTGCCTTTTTTGAGAGAAGATGATTTTTGTAGTTGTATCTCAAATCCATCACGGATATTCTAAGCAATCGATTTTCAGGAAACACAAATCGAGGAATCACTTTCTATTTGCCAAACAAGATTTTGATGAAAAGATATGAATATTTGATTGTTCGTGTGCTTAGATTCTTGCAATCTAATATCCATATGTTACATAATTGCTTCTGTCACACATGTTCAAATAGCATGGCAGCTAGGTAATATTCAAAATTTCATTCCTTTTCTTTTGTTTTTTCTTTTCTTTTTAATAAAAGAAGAGGAAAAAGCTCTAAGAAAAGCAAAATTTTGTTCTTAGAAAACAACTACCATGAGGATTAGCTAAAATTAAGATAATTGAGGATAAGTATTCATACAATCATTGGCTTAATTTCCTTCTCGAAAGAACATAAGATGTTCTTGAAGTTATTAGTGACATTTATAGCCATAGTTATCACTAAGGGATTAAATTCATGCGAGCCCCATCTTAAATGCTCATTGAACTCTCCTGTTGAGCATACAATAGAGGCATCTAGAGAGAGTGGCAGAAAGTTTTTCCAATACCTTCTCAAGAGGCTTCCAAAGGGAATAGGGCATATATTATGGTGGTGCCACATGAGTTTATAAATCTGGAATAACCCTTCACCCAATAGAATAAAAGTATTAGAGCGAGTCTATACTCTTATGAATCATGTGAATCCTTCACTGGGGATACTAAGGTCGTGCCAGACTTCAGCCATGAGTGATCCTCATGCTAGAGCAAGAACAATATGTAGTGCTATTAAGCTAGAGAGTATTATCATTTATATTTGTTGATGAGGTTGTTATATGGATTTATAAATCTACACTAGTCCTCTATCGAACAAGATGTCAAGATCCTTGTGGGTACAAGATTCGCATTACAAAGTACTATGCATGTTTGAATGGCTGCCACATAGGCTCTCCCTCATCCATAGTCTGCCGCTTGTACGGCGCTTGATAAATGCTTCTTTATTCCGCAAATATATTATACTATCCATGTCTAAAATAGGATACATGGTAGCATTTAAATTTGCACGATATTTTACAGTTCAGACCTTATATCGTAGAGGATCTGCATCCAATCCTCTATTGAAGTTGGCAACGGATCCTCTAGGGTACAAACTTTGTGCCACAATATATGACTCGGACCACAAATGATAAGAAGGTGTCACATTGATACATAAAAGCTATTCTCCATGACCATATACTTGGCTCTTTTAAGCATGATGGTAGTGATCGCTAATGATAAATGCAACAATAGATGCTCCAAAATATTAGTTGGATGTTGTTCCAATGTTAAATCTAACATCAGCTCCATTTATGGTAACTACTCCATCGAAGTATGATTTGATCATTCCCAAGGAAATAAAGCAGCCGAGGTACCAATAAAGGTGAATTTGATGGATTCAAATAAAGATCAAACTTAGCTAGGGTGCACTGTATGCATGCCCTCTAACTCTAGTTTTTTTCTATCTTTTCCCCCCTTTTTCAGCACCACCTTAATCTTTACCTTAGTCTTTATGTAAGCATCAAATGATGGTAGAGAAAAAAAATAAAGAGAAAGATAGGATAAGAAGAAAACCAGAAGAGCATACATATAACTAGGATATTCATTGGACCACTCTTCAGATAACTAGGACCACCTTGTGCCTCGGAAATGAAAACCTCTAGTAACCAATAGCAGCTTATTCTGGAGCATTCACAGAATTAGGTCAGACCAAAAACGGCTATAGCCAAAAAGGCTTCAGGTAGGAGAGGACTAGACTTTTGGGGATCCCAATTACCATCTTCAATAATGAAAACAACATCAAGGAGGCTATCATCCAAAAGTCCATATTAAGATTAAATGGTCGTTAGAATGGGATAACCAAGGATCATGAGAGAAATTGAAGGAGATGCCTTTACCTATTAGCCATATGGATTGGTCTTCGATTTCACAAACTGCTTTCTGGATTGGAAGGGTTCCTCTTGAAGGCCAGTCTCTGGTCCAGTATTCTCAAGTGCATCTCGGATTTTCATTGGAACAGTGCAGTTAGCTAGAAGATGGGCTGGCGATGAAATTTGTAATGAGTAAAAGCTGTGACCACAAGACTAAATTGCCGTCACTATCACTAATAGTAAGAAGCAATTCTCTAATGCTAATCCCTGTTGTTCAAAGAGATCCAACCCATTGATCTTGTTGCTGCATCACCGAGATATTGATATGGAACTTTTGACAAATCAAGATCGAACCATGTCATGTTCTCTCTAACATTATTAATAAGTGCATTTGAAGTGTTAGACAGCATTTAGAAAAAAATTAATTGGACATTAATCACGATATTAGTCTATAACTAGCCAGTCTAATTCTGTTTCAACATTTTTCAAATGACTTATGAAGTGGATTCTGAAAAGAGTTTTTTATTTTCAAATCGCTAATCAGTATCTAAAACAAGATATTTTTGACAGGGAATAGAAAGTTCAAGCCCGGACTAGTTTTTAAATCCAAGGCAGCCGCCGTCAGTTTTGACTGTAATAATGATTCTTTTATACGCTTCCAAAGCTACCCAAACAACAAAAACCAAATGGAACCATGGTTTCTAACAGCACCCTGCAGTTCCTGCAATTTTGTCAATATTCATACAAAAAAAAAAAAAAGCTCAGCTTTGTGAAAATGAAAGAAATCAACTTGCAGTGCCATGGTCTTCTAAAAATTTGTCTGACAAGTAGCAGCAGGAACTAGAAAATAGGACTCCCATATTTGTAGGAATCATGATGTGCAAACTAACAAGTCCCGCAACCATTTTGCAAATGGACAAAAACTTCAATCCATCATATTACTAATTTCACAATCCTAGCCAAAGCCGCAAGCTCCATCAAATGTGAAGATACCTTCGCAAAGGAAACTCCAGCCAGAAAAGCCAGGTCACGAACTTCTTCTGACAACCATGCCTCCCTTTTCTTATCCTCTTACTCCTAAAATTTTTCATCCAGTTCCCCCCTTCAATGCAGCGGATGATCATGTCTAATAAGGTACGATTTCTCCTTTCTGCTATACTATTTAAGAAAAGGGAGGGGTCCGTTCAGAGAGAATGTCTTTGTCTTTAAGATGATCAAGCAATTCACTAGACAAGCATTCTCCTCCTCGATCAGATCGAAGGATTTTAATACTATGTCCAGTTTGTTTCTCAACCATACTTTGATACTCCTTAAATTTATCAAAGGCTTCGGACTTGTGTTTCATAAGATACACGTGTCCAAACCTTGATAAATCATTAATAAAATTGATGAAATAAGAGTATCCTCCTCTACTTGAGTTGTCATAGGTCCACATAGATATGTGTGTATAAAACCTAATAGCTTAGTTGCCCTTTCTTCATGTTTAGTGAACGGAGACTTAGCATTTTTCCCATGAGGTAGGATTCACAAGTTCCTAATGATTTAAAATCATAAGGATCAAAGAAGTTATCTTTGTATAACTTGCTTATCCTAGATTCACTTATATGACCTAATCAGCAATGCCAAAGAAAAGTGGCATTAACATTTTCTATCTTTCTTTTCTTGTTATCAACAAGCAAAACTTTATCATTGAGCAAAAGAATTAGAAGACCATTATTAAACAAACCATGACCAAACAATTCATTAGAATAAAAGATAGAGCAACCATTGTTCTTTACATTTATTTCAAAACCTTGTTCTAATAACAAGGGTACAAAAATAATATTTCTAATAATATTAGGAATATAATAACATTTCTTTAATTTCAATATCTTGCCAGAAGATAATAACAACAAATAGGTGCCCACAGCTTCAGCATAAATGGCTTCTCCACTCGTGCCATAGAGCTTGAAGTCACCCTTCTTCAAATTTTTAACTCTTTGTAGTCCCTGCAATGACTTGCATATATAAGATCCACATGCAGTATCCAATACCCATGAGTCAAAAACTAAAGAATTCAATGATAAATTAGTTTGTATTATGTACAAACCTTTTGATGCTTCTCCACCAGCATCTTGCTTCAAACTCGCAAGATATATCTTGCAGTTCTTCTTCCAGTGTTCCTGCTTGCCGCAGTGAATACATGCTCGATCAATAGAAGGCTTCTTTGCCTTCTTCCTCTTTTGCACGCTACTTTTAGGGTTCCTCTTTCTCTTTGAACCCTTCTTTATTGCCTGTTTCTTCTTCCCATCAACTAAAAGAATATGAGCCTTATCACCCTTGAAGTGACTCTCAGCTGCCTTGAGCATATTCAACAGCTCAGTAATAAAATATTTAGTTTGTTCATGTGATAGTTCATGACAAATTGCAAGGAGCCTAGGAGTGATTGTAGGATCAAGTCTTGATTAAGCTTCCATCCATTACAAACCCTAATTGACCTAACCGAGTGATTAAGTCAATCATCTTCAAAATATGAGCTTGAACGGATGAGCCCTCACTCATACGTGCATGGAACAACTACTTCAAAATCTCATATGGAGTAGCCCTACTTTGCTCTCCAAAAAGCTCTTTAAGATTGAGCAATATGGACTAAGGTTCCCTCTCCTTATGCTGCCTCTGCAATTCATTGCTCATCGAGGCCAACATGATACACTTAACAGTCAAACTATCATTCTGCCACATTTTATATGTGGCCCGTTGCTCCTTTGTAGCATCGTCTCCGATCAAATTTGGATTAGGAGAGTCGAGGATGTAGGAAACCTTTTTCTGAGTTAAGACAATTCTCAGGTTCCTCAATCAGTCCACATAATTTGGACCAGTCAACTTGTTGGCATCTAAAATGCCCCGCAGTGATAAAGTAAAAGCCATAAAATTTTAATCTACATTAAAAGTAAAGAATAATATATAAGCAGACCACTCATAATGATATCTACAACTAGACAAGGACTTATCAATCTAATTGTATCTTCCACTATTTTATCACGAATACTATAACCCTCACCTATGGTAAGCAAGAAAATTCTACCAGGGTTTCTTTAGTGGGGTTGAGATCCCAATTCGTTATAAATATCTTGTATTACACAACAAACATTCATAAGTTCAAAGGGTAGAAAATACCCTTTCCAATTGCAACCCATGCAACTTTCAATATAACACCTGTCTCTAAGACACTTATAGCCTTGTGTTACACAACAAACTATAATGTCTTAGTTTAGTCAGACCCTTTATTTACATATAGTCATGATTGAATAATATTGCCCTTGTATTACACAATAAAGAAACACCACTAATCATGCTATAAAGCATTATATGCACTAAGATAATTCATATCTAACCCTAGAGTAGGCCTGGTATTGCACAACAAAACTACTATAGTTGTTATCAAAATTTATCTTAGTATGAAGGAAGGCATTAGGTAGTGTTAATAATCAATATATCATTTCTAATTCAAGGTCTAAATCAATCGAATTGGCCAGTTAAGTGGGAGAGAGGTGGGGGTCCTTCTGTTGCTTTCCTTAGACACCAATTTAATTGGTCAGGTCAGTCAACGGAACCAATTAAAAAAACTGCGATCTCTTTATCTTTTAGAACCACTTTTCTAGACACCAATTGATTAATCAAACCCTAAAACGATTTGTATTATGATTCTATCACACAATGACTACATATAATTTTTAGGAGGGCTTTGATGGTCTCATGCACATCTTTTTCTAATATGCATAACAATAATATCATACCACGCATATATTCAATGCAATTTTAAAATTATCATCTTAAGTAAAATTTCTCATTAATTAGAACACGTCCGGCCATAGCTCATTAATCCCTTGGGCCAGTCTATGCAAGACACCGCAGGCATAGAGGCTCAGGAGGCGTGTTCTACTGCACGAAATTTTAAACTTAAGGAAAAAGAAAACATACAATATTTCTAACTCTACATAATAAAACAAATCATGCTAAAACCATAACATAATCATTCATGTAATCAATATATTATGGACCACTAATTGAGTCAATCAAGGAGGCTCTAATACCAATATTGGGTTCCGGTCATGCAGCGAAAGGCTGGATTTTAAAAAAAAATTATAACCTTGAAACCCTAATCAACCGAAACCTTAGACCCAAGACCCCTTGATTATAATAATTAATTAGTTATGAAATGTAACATATATGTAGAGAAACATACCTTGATATTTGGTGAAGAAAGAAGGAAGCCGGTTATCTAATTTTTCCACTAGGCGCCCAAGTGTTCGCCCTCCAATGGTGATCCACACGAGAATTGGATCAAAGATATGCTCACAAACTTGACTTAAACCTCTTTTGGCTGTTGACTTCTTGGCTTGCCTCTTAGGACCCTTTTTATCTTTTTCTTAAGCCTAATAAAACTTGTATTAAGCTAAGAAAAGAGTTGTCCTAAATTGACTAAGGCTTATAGGAAGGGAAGAGGGAGAGAGAAGACTCTTGTCTTAAACAAGGATTGCCCAAAATTATCCGATGCTATCCCATATGTGCTACCCCCTTTAAATAGTGAATGGGAAGATGTCAAATAAAGGAATACAACCCATTCCACATCCTTCTGAAAGGATATGAATATTTAAATTCATTTCAATTTAAATCAAAGACATCATTATAATTTTCAGCACCTTTCTCCCTACACGCGCCACACTTGATGGGATGCTTTTGGCATCCCATCTTAATTCAGATAGCCTCTGATTTTGCCATGTGTCAAGATAAGGTTCTTCATGTTTAGATGAACTCATAAATCCTCAAAAGATATGCCTTCTAGTGCCTTAAATTAGAAGGACTTTTAGACGCCTCTAGAAAATTTTGCACGCGCACAGTTTTCCTTCCAAGAGTCCTATGTCTCTTGGACTCTATTAATTCAACATTATCCAATCCAATAACATCAAGATAAGGTTCTTCATGTTCAATGGACCTATAAATCCCAAAAAAATGCCCCATCTAATGCCTTAAATTAGGACTCTTAGGCACCTCTTGGAAATTTTGTATGCGCACAGTTTTCCTTTCAAGAGTCCCATATCTCTTGGACTCTATTAATTTAACCTTATCCAATCTAATAAATGGCTGATCAGGTCAGAGGTTATCCAAATTAATTCTAAAATTAATTTGAATCAATTAATTAAGCCAGTTCAAATCAATTTTGATCCAAATTGGTGCGATAGTTAGCCACATGTGCTAGCATGCTGATTGGCTAACCAATTAAATTAATTAATCTTATTAAAATGATTATTTGATCAATTCCTTTATGTGCGTGACCCATTGGGTTCCTTATCTAGCCAACAGTAGGTCTATCTTTAAATCAATTTAGTTCGATTAGAAACTGACTAACCGAATTAGGTCAAATCGTGCTAGCCCTAGTTGCCAATTTGAACCATCTTTCAAATTGACTCATGAATTAAATAAATATAATTCATGAAAACCTACAAGATATGATTGACATCTAGCAATGTGTCATGCCTATCTAGAAGATGAAAATTTGATAGAATTACCAAAATACCCTTCAGTGGCAAGTTACTGTGCAATTCAATCCTTCGATCTCTTTTTATCCCGAATAAGTGATGGGTATGGAAAAGTGTCAAACCCTAACATTTTATTCATTTAAATCTTAAATAAATAATAAAGATCGATAAATAAAAATTAGAAACCTATTCTAATTTTATTTTGCTTTGATCAAAGACTTCTTGAGTCATCATATGATAAGATTACATGGGATATCTTCTTCTCTTTCTAGGAATGATCGATTCCTTATTGACCTACTCATAACCTTCATACATAATCCTCCATATCCATGAACCCCATACATGACTTAGCCATGAATGAGTATGAACTAAAATATAGATTCATGTGCATAAGATTCTATGGTAATCTCAGGTCTAAGGATCACTTGCACAACTCCCACTAAGAGAACCATCTTTTGATAAGTAAGTGAGATCTCCATAAGATGTTCTCAATGCGGATCAATTCAGTGAACTTATATCCTAATGAGCAACCACATCCTTGTATTAGTATCGCTACACAGGTGGCTGTGAGACTAACCACCCTCTTCATTGAGCATACATAGAATGTGCCAGTCTTACCGAAATCATCGATTCCCGACTCGATAATCCTTTGACTGAAAATATTTTAGATTGGAGTTTTTAGGAACTTAGGTCTCATCGTTATGAACTTCATCATAACCCTAATTCCATTGCCCTAACCTTATGGGATTCATCATAATCTTAATAAATATAAAACACAACATATGATGAATAAAAAAATACCTTTTAATTGATAAAATATCATACATGAGTTAGAAGAAATTATAAAAAAATGCCCTTACTTGATTGGCTTTTAGGGCACTACTCTTTCAATCACCGATAGACGAAGGACTTAGTGGCCATAGGGAGCACTTGTACATGCCGATCGAAAGCCTAGTGACAAGAAAGAGAGGGAGCGAGCTGGGCCCGGTGGATAGAGGTGAAACGCTATAGGCACGATTTTTNTCTTCCTTTGTTCTTGTGAATCTTTCATTATACAACTCAAGCCGATAGATTTATTGCTTTCGAACACTCCAATTTCATCCAAGACCGAAGAAGTGGTTATTAACTTTCCTTCTTAAGATCTTATATTAATAAATCCAAGAGAAATGATAACGGTAACCTAGAGAGAGTGCTAGAAAAAAGTGAGGGGATATTGAGAGCTCTTGAAAAGAATACATAATATTTTTCAACATTTTTTTTTTGGTTTTGCTACAAGAGAAGTTATTTCGGTAGCAAGAATGGTTATAAAAACCATCTATCTATGTGAGTGGATCATGAGTTAGAATCTAATAACCCAACCAATAGTTTTAAATTAATAAAAATATACATGGAGTACAGCATTTTCAAAAACTAAAAGTAGCTGTAATTTTCAAATAAACGCTATCTATGATCAATATAATGGTTAGGAATTGTTGCAGCCAATTAGTATCAATTTCCTTTTATTTCTTAGAGAAGAACAAAACTAATTTTTGAAATGGAACAGAGCAGTGGCAGAGTATATGTCAAAAGATGTGAAGCATGGCATCAAGGAGGAGGATGTGTACTTGACTGCAGGAGCATACAGGCTGTACATTTGTGCTTGACGGTGCTAGCTAGCTTTGGAGCCAATGTGCTGCTACCTCACCCTGGCTTCGCCCCTACGAGTCTGCCTATGATATTTATGGCATTGAGTCTCGGTCTACCTTCTTTAGCCCCAAAATGGCTGGGAGATCAATCTCGATGAGGTCCGGTCTCTCATCGATGCCAACACCATTGGCATTGTTGTCATCAACGCCAACAACCCCTGTGGTGTTAACTATTCTTTCCACCACCTCCAACAGGTTGGTGTATTTTTTAACCACTACTAATCTTACTACTATTAAGTATTAAGGGCACTGCTCTCTCTCTTCTCATTATCAATTTTACAGACAAATGACCACCCATAAATTATTATATTCTCATTATCAAATTTTTTAGCAGTTATGCAACTAATTTGTCCAAAGCTAAAAAAATATGAAAATATATCTTCAAAGGTACAAAATTTATGTTGAAAAACTATGGCTAATGATGTTTCAATATGTTCTGCCAATGATCACTTGAATTTTGAAGAACTAGATCTCTATAATTTGAGAATGTTATTTATTTATTTATTTTTTAATTTGTCCTGCAGATTGCTGAAACTGCAAGAGACTTTAACATCCCTATAATTGCTAACGAGTTGTACGCACATTTGGTCTTTGGTGATAGCAAATTTGTAGCACTGGCCTCCTTTGCTCATTTGACACCAGTTCTCAGCATAGGAGCTTTGTCCAAGCATTGGATGGTTCCAGGATGGCGTCTTGGATGGTTATGTTAGGGTCCCCGGTCAAGGACTCCAAAACATTCACCAACTCCTCCGCGCGATCCGCTCCAACACCACAATCGATCCTCCCGAATCGTTTCCAGTAACACATGAGCGTGGTAATTAGGATCTAACACACAAGAAATGAAGAATGCCTCACTGTTATTACGAAGAATGTGGTCTCAGGATTATTAGTCCTTCGAACCACCAGAACACAAGAACACTCGTACAAGGGTTATTAGCCCAAGCACGCCCAAACTTAAGAGGTTATCAGCCTCAAGTTTACTGGCATAAACGTGCCTATACCTGGCCAACATTCATAAGCTCTCTAAGCTTACAAAACACCACTCCCCCCTATTGCTCCTGAGGAGTGCTTATATAGGCATCCTCAGGAGCTTCCAAAATCTTACCAACCCAATCAAATCAAATCTAGATCAAATCTTCAAGATTCTAAGGAAACAATTCGAAACAATTCCTAGAATCAAGGAGATTTGACGATACATGCCTAAAACAACTTAACTGAAAAGAAAACTAATCTTCTAGAGTTTAGGAGAAACATCCTAAATCTAGAAGATATGATTTATTCAATCACTCCCCACAAGGAAATCAATCTCTGAAGATATCTCCATAATGCACTTGATCTCGCCGCCGTCCGCCGCCCTACACGGTGGCGCCGCCGCCATTCTCCTCCATGGGTGGTGATGCTCCTCCGACTCCCCAGGCCATGCTCGTTACATCCCCGGTCACCGCTAAGACTGCTGGTGCTCCATCGCCGAAGGTGGCTACTGTGGGTAGCCACTCTTGATCATCTACTACTGGTTGGCTAGGCTGGTGGCCAAAGTCTTGTTGTGGCACTTTGTCAAGGCAAGTCTGGGTTCTGGCCCTGGGCTTGCCATGGCATGGCTGTGGTGCTTCGGCCGCGCGCGCTATGGGCATGTCATGTGCTTCGGCCGTGCGCGCTGTGGGCATGTCAGGGGCGCCCATAAGTGTCACTGGGGCCGCATCTCGCAACTTATCCTTCCCGTCGTGGCCGTGTAGGCCATGGTCTTCGCTTGGGATCCTTTCATTCCCTTCCATTAAGTGTACCCTTGTCCTCAAGGGTAAATTATGGGAACCTTAAGGCTATGTCATCATAATCCTCCCAGGTTGCTTCCTCTCTAGGTAGCCCTCTCCATTGCACCAATACTCTCCAGATCTTCCTTCTAATCCTCCCACGTGGCACCATTTTATATTCAAGAATCGTTGCGGGCTATAGTAGCATTCTACCTTCCTCATCGAAGGAAGGCAATTCCTCTACAATCAAGCTAGGATCCCCAACTCATCTCTTGAGGAGAGACACATGAAACACTGGATGAAGTCTTGAGGTTGGTGGTAATTCCAGCCGATACACAACTTCTCCGACACGGGCAGCCACTTTAAATGGCCCATAGTACCTTTTCTCTAGCTTGTAGCTTGCCTTTCTCTTCATTGTCTTTTGGCCATAGGGTTGAAGCTTCAAGTACACAAAGTCCCCGTGCTCAAACCCTTCTAGCCTTCTCCTTTTATCATAATATTTCTTCATGCTCGATTGGGCCTTCTTAAGCTCCCTCTTTGCCTTGGCTAGTATCTCATCTCTAGTGATCAAGGCTTCCTCCACTTCCGCATTCTTAGCCGTACCCCTCTCATAAGCCGCCAAGGTAGGAGGCTTCCTTCCATACACCACTTCAAATGGGCTAAGTGTGATGGAAGAGTGGTATGTTGTATTATACCAATATTCCGCCCATGACATGTAGTCCATCCACCTTGCTTGCTCATCATGGCAATAGCATCTGAAGTATTGTTCGAATGTACGGTTGACCACCTTTTTTGGCCATTGGTCTGGGATGGTATGAAGAACTTGTCTTCATTTTGCTCCCTTGCAGTGCAAACACTTCCTTCCAAAAGGAGCTCATGAACACCCGATCCCGGTCGTAACAATGGTTCTAGGGAAACCATGGAGCTTCACCACGTTGTCCACAAAGGCCTTAGCCACACTCTTCATTGTAAATGGATGCTTAAGGGGTATGAAGTGAGCATACTTACTTAAGCGATCCACGACCACCAAGATCACTTCGTACCCTTGACTTGCGGGCAAGCCCTCCACAAAATCCATGGACAAGTCTTCCATATAGCTTCCGGTATGGGTAAGGGCTGCAAGAGACCCATAGGGGCCTTCGTATCATGTTTGGTCTTTTGACACACGTCACATTCCGCCACCCACTTCTTCACACTTCTCTTTAGGCCCTCCCAATAGAAGAAATGCTTGATCCTCATATAGGTCCTAAGCCATCCCGAATGACCACCTTCTTTGCTATGGTGGAAGTGAGTGAGAATCTCCTTCCTCAGGTTTGGTACGTCGGGCACATAGACATAGGACTTGTAGTAGATAAGCCCATCACGCCATTTGAATCCGGTCACCCCATTACATGGACTCTCAAGCTTCTCTATGATCTCTTGAGACCTTGCATCCAACTCCACGGCCTCTCTAAGCTTGTCCCATATCCTCCATTCAGCTTCACTCAAGGCCATATGTTCAGCCTCATCTTCATACAAAGTCCACATCATTGGACTTCCCTCCTTCCTTGACAACGCATCAGCCACCTTATTCTCCTTGCCGGGCTGATATATAATGTCATACTCGAATCCCAGAAGCTTCACAAGAAACTTATGTTGCTCTGGCATCACGATCTTTTGTTCTAGCAAGTGTCTTAATGCTTGTTGATCGGTCACTATAGTGAACTTTCTTCCCAAGAGGTAAGGTCTCCACACCTTCACTGCATGCACAACCGCCAACATTTCTCTTGCATAAGTGCTCCATGCTTTCTTCATTGGCCCTAAGGCCTTGGAGATATAAGCTATGGGCCTCCTTTCTTGAGCTAGTACCGCCCCAATCCCTTCTCCACTTGCATCAGTATATACTTCAAATGGTTTCTTGAAGTCGGGCAAGGCCAAGACGGGTGTCTTGGTCATGGCTCTCTTCAAGTTCTCAAAAGCTCTTCTTCCATCTTCGGTCCACTCGAAGCCCTCCTTTTTTAGCATGGAGGTAAGTGGCTTGGCTATCAATCCATAGCCTTGCACGAACCTTCCATAGTAGCCCGTCAAACCAAGGAATCCTCGTAGAGCCGACACATCCTTAGGTAAGGGCCAATCCACCATAGCTTCTACCTTCCGCTGGTCCACTTTTACTCCTTGGCCCGATATGATGTGGCCAAGGTACTCCAGCTCTTGTTGCATAAAGGCACATTTGGAAGCCTTGATGAAGAAGTGGTGCTCCTTCAAGATCATCAATACTCGCTCCAATTGCTCCAAGTGTTCCTCCACATTATTCGAGTACACCAAGATGTCATCGAAGAATACTAATACAAACTTCCTCAAGAATGGCTTAAATATGGCATTCATAGCCGCTTGAAAAGTTGAGGGGGCATTGCACAGCCCAAAAGGCATCACTAGGTACTCATAGTGGCCGGAATGAGTCCTAAATGCCGTCTTATGGGTATCTTCCTCTTTCATCCGGATTTGATGGTATCCGGCCCTTAAATCCAGCTTGGTGAACACATGAGCCCCATGCAACTCATCAAGCATCTCGTCCACTGTTGGTATGGAAAATCTATCCCTCACTATTGCCTCATTCAATGCTCGGTAGTCGGTGCAAAAACGTCAACTTCCATCCGTCTTCCTCACAAGCAACATCGGTGATGAAAAGGGACTAGTGCTTGGTCGAATCAAGCCACTAGCCAACATCTCCTCCACTTGTCTTTTGATCTCACCCTTTTGAAAGTGAGCATACCGGTATGGTGGCACATTCACCGGTTTGCTCGCATCTTTCAGCACAATGCGATGATCAAATTCCCTACTTGGTGGTAATGAAGTAGGTACCTCAATACTTCTTGTGTCTTTCTAAAACCGTCTTCACACCTTAGGGCAGCTCCTCATTTCCATCACTATGCTTCTCTTCTTGCCCTTCATCTCCTCGGTTTTGGCCCATCACTATGGCGAAGCAATGAGCCCCACCCTTGCATAGTTTCTCAAACCTATTGGCCTCGCAAGGCCTTGGCTCTTTTGATGCTAGAGCTGTCCACGTCCTCTTCTTCCCTCTAAGCTTGAACTCCATAGTCATCTTCTCATAGTCAGTGACGACCTTGCCAATGCCTCTTAGCCATGCATTGCCTAAGACAACATCTAGCCCCACCAATGAGAGTACGTGAAGATCAGCCGCTATACGAACGCCTTGAACATTCATCTTCACGGTTCGCACTACCATCTCACACCTTAGCTTTTCCCTGTTTGTCACCTTCACATCGAATGGCTCTACTTCTTCCCCATGCAATCCCACCTTAGAAAGGATGCGGGAATTGATGAAGTTGTGGGTAGACCCACTATCCACCAATAATGTCATTTCATGCTTGCCAACCCAAGCCATAAGTCGCATGGTTGAGGGCTTTTGTACGTCGGACATGGCATTGAGGCTCAACTCGGCTTCCTCACTTTCCTCATCGCTAGAGGACTCCTCATGCCCGTGCTCTTCCTCACTTGTCTCCCCCAATTGCTCCTCCTCTATCCCGATCATACACATGACCTTGGCTTTCTTGCATTGGTGATCACACTCCACTTTTCACCACATTTGAAGCATAAGCCCTTCTTTATGTACTCATCAAGCTCCTCACGACTAAGCTTCTTGACTTCCTTCCCTTTGCTCCTTGAATCTCCCGTAGTCCCTCTTTCCTTTCCAAGACCCCGTGGAATACAAGGGTTTATAAACCTTGTTAGCCACTTGGTCCTTGACGTGTCTTTTCTTGAAGTGATGACTTTCTTCAAGGATTTCAGCCATCCTCATTGCTTCTTGCAGCCTAGTGGGCTGCTTCAACTTGAGCTCCTTGGCAATCCATGGTTTTAGACCATCCATGAAAGTGCTGATAAGTGCCTCCTCAGACCAACCCCTCACCAAGGTTTGGAGTTGTCGAAATTCCTCCACATACGCATGCACCTTGCCATCTTGCTTGAGCTTAGCTAGCTGGCCATGATGGTTGATAATGGGTGAAGGCCCAAATTGCATAAGCAGCTCCTCTCGAATGCCGTCCACCCGAGCCTTCTTCCTTCCTTCTCATATTGGGCCCGTATCCATCTCCACCATTTGCTTGCCTTCCCATCAAGAAGAAACATGCTGTGGCCACTCTCTATCCTTGGTACTTCATATATATGAAAATAGTGGTCCGCCTTATCGAGCCACTCATGAGGGTCACCACCATTGAACTTAGGAAAGTCAATTTTTGGCCTCCTTGGTCCTCGGTTGTTAAACCGATTTCCATCATCATCTTCATAGTCACCTCCACGGTAATGTGGCCTTCTAGGTCCTCGGTGGTTAAACCAATTTCCTTCATCTTCATCATGATAGTGGTGGTCTCTTCTCGTCTCTCATGTCTTCTAGCATCTTCATGGATCCTGCCATAGGGCATTTCTTCCCCATACCGACTCCCACCAAATCTTTCCTCCGTCCTTGCATGGTTATCAACATCACGGTCAGACTCCTCCTCTCGCAGCCACCTTTCCACTACCTCGTGCTCATTCTCCACACGCCCGTCCAATCTAAGAGGTTGCCTTGGTCTAGGCTCTCCCCTTGTGGACTTAGAAATGTGAGTTTTCCTCCCATCAACGAGTTGCTCCTCTTCCACCCTTGGGGTTTGTCCGTGGTTGGCCCCATTCGCTCCTCCTCCAAGTCTTGCCAATATTGCTTGCAAGTCTTGTCTCATGCCTTCCACCGCCTTCATGTTCTCCTCCGTAGCATTAGTGATGGAAGTGATGGCTCCTTGCATGTGAGTCATATTGGTGGTAGTCTCCGCCATCTGCTCCTTCATCCAAAGAGTGGATGACTCCAAAGCTTCAAAATGGTCTCGTTTGGATGGAAAAGTACTTGATCCGGCCCCCATTGGAATATGGGCTGCAACAATAAGTCCAACCTTGGGTTCTCTCCAAAATGAAGATCGAACCCCCTCCCACGAAGAACTTTGCATGGACAACTTCCGACCTTGGGTTCTCTCCAGAAGAAGATCGAACCCCACCTCAAATAATAACTCCAACAAGAACAAACAACTTCTAACTATAACAATCTCAACGAAGAGAATCAAAGTAAGGTTTGCTCGTGATTACCCCGCTTGAAGCGTAGAGATCTTCAAGCAACTCATCTCAATGAAAGCACCAATTTGTTAGGTCCCCGGTCAAGGACTCCAAAACATTCACCAACTCCTCCGTGCGATCCGCTCCAACACCACAATCGATCCTCCCGAACCGTTTCTAGTAACACACGAGCGTGGTAATTAGATCTAACACACAAGAAATGAAGAATGCCTCACTGTTATTATGAAGAATGTGGTCTCAGGATTATTAGTCCTTCGAACCACCAGAACACAAGAACACTCGTACAAGGGTTATTAGCCCAAGCACGCCCAAACTTAAGAGGTTATCAGCCTCCAAGTTTACTGGCATAAACGTGCCTATACCCGGCCAACATTCATAAGCTCTCTAAGCTTACAAAACACCACTCCCCCCTATTGCTCCTGAGGAGTGCTTATATAGGCATCCTCAGGAGCTTCCAAAATCCTACCAACCAATCAAATCAAATCTAGATCAAATCTTCAAGATTCTAAGGAAACAATTCAAAAAATTCCTAGAATCAAGGATATTTGACGATACATGCCTAAAACAACTTAACTAAAAAGGAAACTAATCTTCTAGAGTTTAGGAGAAACATCCTAAATCTAGAAGATATGATTTATTTAATCACTCCCCATAAGGAAATCAATCTCTGAAGATATCTCCATAATGCACTTGATCTCGCCGCCGTCGCCGCCTACACGGTGGCGCCGCCGCCATTCTCTTCATCGGTGGTGATGCTCCTATGACTCCTCAGGCCATGCCCGTTACATCCTGCTCGGTCACCGCTAAGACTGGTGGTGCTCCATCGCCGGAGGTGGCTGCTGTGGGTAGCCACTCTTGATCATCTGCTACTAGTTGGCTAGGCTGGTGGCCAAAGTCTTGCTGTGACACTTTATCAAGGCAAGTCTGGGTGCTGGCCCTGGGCTTGCCATGGCATGGCTGTGGTGCTTCGGCCGCGCGCGCTATGGGCATGTCATGTGCTTCGGCCGTGCGCGCTGTGGGCATGTCAGGGGCGCCCATAAGTGTCACTGGGGCCGCATCTCGCAACTTATCCTCCCGTCGTGGCCGTGTAGGCCATGGTCTTCGCTTGGGATCCTTTCAGGTTAGCCATATGCGATCTTAATAGGACTTTTCAGCAAGTATGGTGCTGCAAAAACTTATATATTTTATTATTGTTAGACCAAATATTTTCTCAATGCCAACCCAACAACAGTTTTTGTTCTCAAAAATAAAAAATAATAAAAAAAGAGCAGTTTTTTTTCTTTTGTGACTGATTTTTTTTCTATTATCAAAATTAAGCAGAGCGAAACCAATTTAGAAAAAGAGACAATTGTTTCATAGATGAAACAATTTTAGTTTACTGAACTCTTGGTTGTTTCCCTGATTAGCATGATGAGATTCTTGGTTCAAATTGTTGCATAGTAATCTGGTGGTTTAATCACATTCTAATCTTTTGAGCGTGATGGCTTACAAAGTTGATACAAAGGAGATATGCAAATAATTTAGGACTACTTTGTTTCCTTGTATAATTCATTTGTGTTAATATAAGTGTCTTTGCTATTTTGATTTCATCCAACATACAAAGTCTCAAGGATTATATAAGTACACAACTTTTGATATTTTCAATTGCACATGGTTTTTTACTCTAATGGCATTGACATAATAGCTGATATTAATGGTAGTGAAAATAATGTTCTATAAACTTTTGGCAGCAAAGATCACATCCTTTTAGATTGCAATAAATATAGTGTATGCTGATTACTTGACTGCCAATGGTTAGATTCTGCTTTGTGGTCATGGAAGCTATCCTATAACCAAATTTCCTTACCCTATCTGGATATTATCGAGTAGTACAAGACTGGGGATCAGCTTGATTCTTATGAAATTCAAGTACCAGTCTCATTGTCAAGCAATGACTTACTCTTTGCTTTGCTGTGAAAGGTCAAAGTGGCAATTGACACGCTTATGCATGGAATATCTGGTCCAAGTTCTATAATTCAGGTTTGTTCTCTTATAACTCTTTCTTCACACATGTTGGGATAGCGTCACTAACTCATGAAAACCTTCACAACAGGCAGCAGTTCCTAATATTCTTTCTGATTCACACAAGGAATTCCACAAGAATGTTCTAACAATAATGGAGACCTCGGCTAATACACTTTATACAAGAATAAATCAAATTGAAGCACTACACAGCTATTCGAGGCCAACGGGTTCAATGTTCATGATGGTTGGCTTTAGTTTATTTATCTATATTTTTTTCTTTAGTTTTTATTTAACATCTCAGTCAGATATGACTCTTTTTGTTTGATGGCAAATTGAGATTAACTTCACACTTCTATCTGGCATAGAGAATGACATGGACTTTGCTAGGGAGCTGATAAAAGAAGAATCTGTCTTGGTGCTTCCAGGTTAGACTGCACATCTTTCCATCAAGCATGTGGTTATAAATCATGTGACATAATCATAAGCTGTCCTCTTCTTAGAATTATGCCAGAAGAAAAGGAAATTATGTTGAAATTTGAAACTCCTAACACATTGTCAGAAAATTTTGCTTAGAAAAACTTGTTATACTGATAGTACTAAATATCGAAGGTCCCCCTTGCATGCAATCACTGTTAAAAGCCAAGGATATTATTGTGCTGGATATGGCCTCACCACAGTATGCAATCAATATGTAAAGATAAAGACATTATTATGTTTCTCAGAGCACAAAGCTTTCTGCAACATAATTCAGAAAGAAAAAAATCTTGCAGGAGGAAAATGGGTTAAGGCAAGGAAGTTGTGAACATACTCAGAACAAGACAGTTCTGTTTTGTACAAAAGATCATATCTTTAATCAAATACAAATGACCAATTATTAATAAGGGCTTCATTTCTGCTTCATAGACAGTTAATACTAACATTAGGATCCCTGAGGCTCTGGTCTTAGGCTAGCACCAGGGGTTAGAACAAGGATGATGATCCTTAGATATATCCAGCCTGAAATTTTGGGACCAAAGTATTGGTTGAGATCTGGATATAACTAAACAGATTTTAATTATCAACAAGAAAAGGTCCAGATCTGTTGAGATATTATTAAAAATAAGTCATTTTCTCTGTCAATCAAACCTAGCTTATTCCACCTATAGGCTCAAATTGTTTCTCTTATTAGGAAGGCATTTCCATGAGAGATGAGAATAGCTAGGCGATAAGCATTTGGCGCTATGAAAAAGTTGCAGGTAGAACAGATGTAGCTTTTTCTGAGTTCTATAAATGTAGGATAATTCCTTCTTAACTGCATCAACCACACCTTACAAGAGAAGTCTAGGATCACATTGCATGTCTTAAAGGTTTGGGAAATTCTGCTTCTCTAAAGGGAAGAGCAAAAGCAATCCTGAATATATATATATATAGCCTGCATTTTTTTAGGTGAGGAGCAATTTTAGCATGTTCCTACAAGTCTCAACCGGAAGAATTTAATGGTTTAGAAAACTATAAGTTATTTTTTTGACAATTTTTAGGTTTAGCATAGACTGATATATGTATTAAAATTGACACTCTAAACCTTGTTGTTTTGTTGCCTCTATTCTTTGACCTAGACAAGGCAGACTTCCTACTGAAACACTGAATGCAAATTATGGATCCATTCTTTAAAAACACATTTACCACTAACCATGTATTAGAGCACTAGCATAACTCATAATGAAAATGTTGCTGAATAGTCTCAGCAACCCATATGATCACCAAAAGGAAATTAAGTTAGCTCCTCTCTTCTTAAGGGTCTCCATGCTAGCATCATTCATTTAGAGCCTTACATAGTCCTTATCCTCTAATTTATTTCTTCATTTTGACAGTTGCTTCACTGTATGTTGAAATTTGATTTACCTTCAACAACTGTTTCTAATGTTTGACAATGCAATGCACATGGTTTGGAGACAGAAAATCCCCCAATCTTGGGTGTTCAAGTTAAATAGTAAACAAGATATCTATTTAAGTTTGCCATTCTACTGATCATGAATTCAATGTCACTTAGGTTTTGTCATCGGTTTGAAGAACTGGCTGAGGATATTCTTTGGTGTTTGTCCTGATCAATTAATTGAGGCTTGCGACAGGATTGAATCCTTTCGCAATAGGAGGCACCCTGCAAATTAGTCTACCAAGCGGACAAAGATAATATGAGCCATTTTTGGCTCCTTTAAATGTATAAGGCTTAATAAAAAAATTTACATTGAATTTTGAGCAGGATGAACAAAAAATAAGGTTCATGTAGTCAGCTCAAACTAGCTTAGGTTCAAAGCTTTGTAGTTGTGGATGCCGCTGCTGCTGTTGCTTTATATCGAATTTTGAAATAGAAATAAAGGTTATCTTATGTTTACTATACAACTATTGCATTGAATTTGGGGGAAAAAATCATAACATTATTCTTTTGTTTAATCCTTTCCATTTTTTTCAAGTTATCATTCCTCACCATGAAGGATCTAAGCACAACCACTAATGGTGGATATCCGTTTGCATATGCTATCAATCTCCAGACCCAGCTTGGTCTTTGATTCCACCACCAGAGGATTTTGTTACCATGCTCCTTTTTTTTTTCCTTCCCAAGGTCCCATCGTGACTAATCCCCGGCTATAGCCTGCGTCGATGTTTCACCGATGCATAGGCCTACGCTGAAAGATCCGCCCATGGGTCCTACATCACTGACACACAAACTCGCGCACAGATAAATTCCCGTGCTGGTGTAGACCATGCTGCACCAAAGCTGTATACCAAGACTTTTTTCTGATACCAAACTTGGTTCCCAACAGCCTATTGAGATTGGAACCATGCAGCCCACTGATCAGTTCATTGAAATATGAAAATGATTCTTCCCCCTTCCTCCCTCCAATAAAAAAAAACTCTATTTATTGAATAAACTATTTTTTAAAAAAATATCAATAGACTAGAAAATCATTTTTTCAGCTCATTTGAACTAAAAAATATATTTTTACTTAATTACTGAATAATTAAATTGGGGGTATTATATAATGACTCTTCCAAACAAATAATTGATCGTTTAAATATTAATTGTACATACAATACTAATTGAACCATACATTTTATGTCAATATCTTGAAAATAATTTTAATGGTTCAAAAATAAACAATAAATCATCCCAACTTAAAATCCAAATTACTGAATATAATTTATATTAAAAAAATTGGAAACTAGAATTTATATATTTTAAGGCCATAAGAAACCCATTACTAAATATTGGCATGAGTGTGACCCAAATTTTCATATTTTATTATTCTTTTTACAGCATTCAAAATAAATATTATACTCTCTTCCCAGCCGGCAACCTCATGTGGAAATTAATGAACGTAGTTCTTTTAAATCCAATCAAATCTCTAGCTTTATTTGGTTGGCACTCCATTTTTATGGGAAGTACTTTTTCAGGAAACCATATAGCCATCCATTTCTTTGGTTGGAGCTTTTGGTGCGGATTAACAAGTGCCTTTTTTTGAGAGAAGATGATTTTTTGCAGCTGTATATCAATCTCAAATCCATCACGGATAAGAAAAAAGAGCTCTTCCCATGACCTAATAATTCTACCATGGTGAAACTTTTTGTTTTTATCCTTCGATAATCTTGATTAATAGCATAATTAAAGGGTAAATTTAGAAATGGCTATCCATTTTTTAGAAAATAGGATAATTGACCAAATATGACTAATATGAGAGATTAAGCCATTTCCCAAGCTTCTTTCCCACAACCAATCAAACATGTGTATAGAAAAAATCTTCCAAGGATGTTCTAAGCAATCAATTTTCAGGAAACACAAGTCAATGAATCACTTTCCATTTGCCAAATAAGATCTTGATGAAAATATATGAATATTTGATTGTTCTTGTGCTTAGATTCTTGCAATCTAATATCTATGTGTTACATAGTTGCTTCTGTCACACTTGTTCAAATAGCATGACAGCTTGGTAATATTCAATATTTCATTCCTTTTCTTTTGTTTTTTCTTTCTTTTTAATAAAAGAAGAGGAAAGAGCTCTAAGAAAAGCAAAATTTTGTTCTTAGAAAACAACTACCATGAGGATTAGCTAAAATTAAGATAGTTGAGAAGGTATGGAATGTTACGAATCCTGATCTAAAGCACGCAAGAGGATAAGTATCCATACAATCAGCGCTTAATTTCCTTCTGAAAGAACATAAGATGTTCTTGAAGTTATTAGTGACATTTATAGCCATAGTTATCACCAGGGATTAAATTCATGCGAGCCCCATCTTAAATGCTTATTGAACTCTCCTGTTAAGCATACAATAGAGGCATCTAGAGAGTGGCAGAAAGTTTTTGCAATACCTTCTCAAGAGGCTTCCAAAGGGAATAGGGCATATTATTGTGGTGGTGCCACATGAGTTTATAAATGGAATAACCATTATAATAAAAGTAGTAGAGCGAGTCTTAGTGTTTATTATAAGGCAAAATTTATGATGTTTTTGTCTTCTGTGAATGATGTAAATAATTCAAACTCCAAAATAATGTATACTCAAATAAGAATGTAAAGATATTAGGGGCATTTGATAGCAGATAATCTATCCAAATTACAGATAATTTAAAAGGGGCCATCAGATAATTGTGTTTGGTATGTATTTTGAATGAGAATCTATCCTGTAGTGGTAATCTAGATTACCTCAGGAGGGGAGGGTGGCTATCTACATTACCGAATATATTTAATCTAATAAATTTTTTTTGATAAAATTATCCTAGCCTCTTTTGTAAAAATAAAATTATCTCTTTCTCCAAACAAATCATATCCTTCTTTTTCTTTCTTTCTAATGTCTTGTTTCGTTATCTCTTTTCTCGTATCTCCAAACAAAAAAGCTATCTCCCCTACACACAAGCAAATCTGAACTAAATCAATATAATAAACTAAGTCTTCTTAATAGAAACTCCTTCTATCTCAATTATCCTTCTTCATTCCTGAGGCTCTGAAAAAAACATTATGAGAATTTTATGAGCTCACACTCAATAAGTAAGCCTAATATAATTTTAAAATTTTATTTATCAGGCTATCATTAGGTTCATGTCATCAGATCAATTAGTTTGAAACTTAATTCAATAACAATTATATTGTTTATACTGTCATTATTTTTCTTTATATGTCCCACGGCCCTACAATACACATCATGTGTAGCCCTCTTAAATATCTCCTAAGAGGAAGGGTCCTGGTACCAGTATTCTGTCATCTGTCATGTGATAATCTATCATGTAATAATATGATAATCTATCATGTGATAATCTGTCATGTGATAATCTATCATGTGATAATCTGTCATGTGAGAACCGCGGTGACACATAAAGTTTTACTGTCATTATCATAATTACATATTATCATAGTAACAACATGATTTTGCCAAATTAACATAATTATATTTAACTGTAAGTTCACAGTTCATAAATTAAATAATTAATAAAATTATAATACTAACTTACTTACACAGTACACGAATTTTACTTGATAACCCAGCTAATTGGACTCCTGGGAACCTACAGAATCATTTTTTATTATTAAATTTCTAAAATCTGAATTATAAAATAATTCTTAAACTCTACCCAAACTACTTCATGGGCCCAACTTTGGGCTTGAATATCTCTCAATGTATACACCCAAATAGGGAAATAAAATTATTCCAGAAACTAGAATCAATCCTGATTCGGGCCATATATTTACTTTGCCATTCTCGGCCCGATACAGGGCCCAAAACGCTGCTCAAACTGGGCTCAGAGACGGCCCAACAAGGCCCAAAAATCGAACGGCCCAACGGCCCATTACTCTTATTTAACCCCAGCTCTTCTGTTTCAAAAGAAACAGAGAAGGGCCGCCGCTGACCAAATTGAAGGTGGTCCGGCCGCCGTTGGCCAGACCGTGGCCGGTCGCCACCGCGGCCAGCCTCCCCCACGCTCTCTCTCTCTCATCAATTGGCACTTTAACGCTTTCTTTTCTCTCTCTTCGCCCGCATGTCTTCCACGGTGCCGGCACCAATTTCGGCCAAATTGGCGTCGGTCCGGCCGCCGTTGGCTGGACCAAAGCCGGTCGTCACCGAGGTCGACCTTCCCTCCCTTTCTCTCTCTCCAATTTATCTCTTATCCCTCTCTTTCTCTCTCACTATCTTCCGTGGCTAAGGATCACGCCGGCAGCACGGCCGGCCACCACGGCCGATCGGACCTCCACCGGATGCACGCCCGGTGCCGGTGGAGGTCTCCGACCAAGGCCCAGGCCCGGTGAAGTGGTGAGCACACCGTCGGGCCCGAACCAAGGATCGGACCGGCGGTAAATTGTTCACAGATCACCTCTCTCTCCCTCCTCCGCCCTCTTCTCTCTCTCACTGTTCTCTAGCACCCCACCGGACGCCGCCCCCGGTGCCGATGGGGTTGTCGGCTGGGGCTCAGGCCGACGAGGCGGCGGGCACGCCGCCGGACCTGAACCAGTATCGTCTCATGGAGGAAGGGAAGGGAGCTGGGTTCTGTAACCCGGCTCCTCCCTATTCTCCATTTTTTTTCTTCTTTTTTTTTAACTTCTCTCTCAATCCTTCTCTCTCTCATGCATGGATAGGGGACTTACCAGAGGCAGGTGCGCTGGGGAAGAAACGTCCGCACGAGGAGATGATGAGAAGGGGGCGTCCACGTATGATGGGAAGGAGGGTTCCACATTATCTTTTATAGGCATTGCAGAGTCTCCAAATCAAGGGACTCTGTAATTAGATATACTTGGAATTCAAATATCTAGAGTCTATCATCTGATCTCGTGATAACTCTCACGAGCAATTGAGAAATCTAGGGGATTACAAGATGTTCTTGAAGTTATTAGTGACATTTATAGCCATAGTTATCACTAAGGGATTAAATTCATGCGAGCCCCATCTTAAATGCTCATTGAACTCTCCTGTTGAGCATACAATAGAGGCATCTAGAGAGAGTGGCAGAAAGTTTTTCCAATACCTTCTCAAGAGGCTTCCAAAGGGAATAGGGCATATTATTATGGTGGTGCCACATGAGTTTATAAATCTGGAATAACCCTTCACCCAATAGAATAAAAGTATTAGAGCGAGTCTATACTCTTATGAATCATGTGAATCCGTCACTGGGGATACTAAGGTCGTGCCAGACTTCAGCCATGAGTGATCCTCATGCTAGAGCAAGAACAATATGTAGTGCTATTAAGCTAGAGAGTATTATCATTTATATTTGTTGATGAGGTTGTTATATGGATTTATAAATCTACACTAGTCCTCTATCGAACAAGATGTCAAGATCCTTTGTGGGTACAAGCTTCGCATTACAAAGTATTATGCATGTTTGAATGGCTGCCACATAGGCTCTCCCTCATCCATAGTCTCCCGCTTGTACGGTGCTTGATAAATGCTTCTTTATTCCGCAAATATATTTTAGCTATCCATGTCTAAAATAGGATACATGGTAGCATTTAAATTTGCATGATATTTTACAGTTCAGACCTTATAACGTAGAGGATCTGCATCCAATCCTCTATTGAAGTTGGCAACGGATCCTCTAGGGTACAAACTTTGTGCCACAATATATGACTCGGACCACAAATGATAAGAAGGTGTCACATTGATACATAAAAGCTATTCTCCATGACCATATACTTGGCTCTTTTAAGCATGATGGTAGTGATCGCTAATGATAAATGCAACAATAGATGCTCCAAAATATTAGTTGGATGTTGTTCCAATGTTAAATCTAACATCAGCTCCATTTATGGTAACTACTCCATCGAAGTATGATTTGATCATTCCCAAGGAAATAAAGCAGCCGAGGTACCAATAAAGGTGAATTTGATGGATTCAAATAAAGATCAAACTTAGCTAGGGTGCACTATATGCATGCCCTCTAACTCTAGTTTTTTTCTATCTTTTTCCCCCTTTTTCAGCACCACCTTAATCTTTACCTTAGTCTTTATGTAAGCATCAAATGATGGTAGAGAAAAAAATAAAGAGAAAGATAGGATAAGAAGAAAACCAGAAGAGCATACATATAACTAGGATATTCATTGGACCACTCTTCAGATAACTAGGACCACCTGTGCCTCGGAAATGAAAACCTCTAGTAACCAATAGCAGCTTATTCTGGAGCATTCACAGAATTAGGTCAGACCAAAAACGGCTATAGCCAAAAAGGCTTCAGGTAGGAGAGGACTAGACTTCTGGGGATCCCAATTACCATCTTCAATAATGAAAACAACATCAAGGAGGCTATCATCCAAAAGTCCATATTAAGATTAAATGGTCGTTAGAATGGGATAACCAAGGATCATGAGAGAAATTGAAGGAGATGCCTTTACCTATTAGCCATATGGATTGGTCTTCGATTTCACAAACTGCTTTCTGGATTGGAAGGGTTCCTCTTGAAGGCCAGTCTCTGGTCCAGTATTCTCAAGTGCATCTCGGATTTTCATTGGAACAGTGCAGTTAGCTAGAAGATGGGCTGGCGATGAAATTGTAATGAGTAAAAGCTGTGACCACAAGACTAAATTGCAGTCACTATCACTAATAGTAAGAAGCAATTCTCTAATGCTAATCCCTGTTGTTCAAAGAGATCCAACCCATTGATCTTGTTGCTGCATCACCGAGATATTGATATGGAACTTTTGACAAATCAAGATCGAACATGTCCTGTTCTCTCTAACATTATTAATAAGTGCATTTGAAGTGTTAGACAGCATTTAGAAAAAATTAATTGGACATTAATCACGATATTAGTCTACAACTAGCCAGTCTAATTTGGTTTCAACATTTTTCAAATGACTTATGAAGTGGATTCTGAAAAGAGTTCTTTGTTTTCAAATCGCTAATCAGTATCTAAAACAAGATATTTTGACAGGGAATAGAAAAGTTCAAGCCCGGACTAGTTTTTAAATCCAAGGCAGCCGCCATCAGTTTTGACTGTAATAATACAAGGGATAACGACGCTTTTAAAGCTATTTTCCGACGCTTTTTTAGCGTCGGGATATAGCTTTTTGACGCTTTTAAAAATATTGATAGGGATGAAGTGGAGAAAAAGTTTACCGACACTTTTTAAAGCGTCGGTAAAAAATTGTGCCGACGCTTTTTAAAGCATCGGCAATTATAATATGCTGAGGCTTTTATAATTGCCGACGCTTTTATAATTGCCGACGCTTTTTAAAGTGTCGGCAACGTTATTAAACCCTCTTTAAAGCATCGGCAACCTTATTAAACCCCCCCCCCCCCCCCCCCCCCCCCCCCCCCCCTTCCGACCCCACGCCCACCCCAACCCCAACCCCCCCCCCCCCCTCTCTCTCCCCCAACCCACCCACCCACCCACACCGCCAGCCACCCAGTCCCAAAAAAAAAAAAAAAAAAAAATGGAACCAAGACTGGAGCGATGCTCTTAGAAATATTTTATATAGGAGTTGGTCCATTGAAGGAAGACGTCTTCACAAGGTTTTGCGTGTTAAGCGACAAACAAACAAACAAACAAAAGTTAAAACATCCCTATCACGCTACTCTTGAGGTGTTTGGCTTGGTGGCAAAAGTCAGGTGATTCATTAAGCCAAAGTCCATGGAATGGAAAAGAGTACAGATTGGTCATTTTAGAGCCTTGCAAGAAATAAGTCTCGCCACATATGGTAGATTTTCTGTTGCAAGGGGAATATCCCTAAGTAGACCTTTTAAACGCATATAGATTTTGTTTTGGATTAAGCCGGAACTATAACAGTCAACCCTTATCTATAATGATTCGTGCTAGCAACACGGATGGCTTGTCGTGTCTCCCTATATCAAAAACTAATTCTTCAACCAGCATGAATGAATTTTATCCAAGCATCATCAGCATATCCTCTGTTTTCTTCTTGTCCCAAAGAAAAGGAAAAACTTTTTCCTTGTTCACCACAGAACGTTCCGTTCTTTCTTATACATTCTATCAAACCCAAATTCTTTCCTTTCATTTTCTTTCTTAGAAGTTAGGTGCAATGCCAAAAGCTTGACCATCTACCTTCCTCAAGCTAAGGCTACGTTGAGTTCTGAACTTGCTCTGTCTACCCATCTCTCAATCTCATTAGCCTAGTATGGAAGAAGCACATCACACCCTGCATGGTTTGAGGACCTTCATTACATATTTTTTGTAAACAATAGCTGTAATATTTTTAATTTGTTGTCTCTCTGATCAACCAGCAAGCCTTATTTTAACTGATTGATATTTTGATAAATATGATGGGCATTCAATTGCTAAGATTTGAATGCTCCCGGTGGATTGCTACAAAGGATTCCTAACTACAAAGCTGAACTACAGAGCTGTTTTCAAAATGATACGATGGGTCTAAAATATTTTCCTATTAATTGGGCAACATGTTACCCTCCAAGTCAGACAAACTAGGTCTCAAGGCAGCAAAATAACAACTGATCTCAGTGCCACAGATTTCTCTTGTGAGTCTGCCAGGCTGAAGCAAAAAAAATAGCCAAGCAGCTAGAAAGTTCCAAAGATCATGACAAGAAAGAGAGAGTGAGATGCTATATTTGTTGCTATATCTGTGGTAGATTAAGGCATGGTTCTCAAACATATCTGGAGAAAATGATGACATCAACTGAGAGAAATCCTGAAGATGTAGAATCTAAGCAAGGAAAAGGAGTTGCCTATCAGTGGCTTCAATTGAGGACAACAATGAATGTTACTTTCCTTTTACATCATCATGTATTCAAGAAGGCACAGCCTAATCATGATAAACAATGATTTAGCATCTTCAAGATGCAATTCAAGATGCCAATGACATAGTAAAGAAAGCCCGTGTCCATATTTTGATGTTGTTGGAAGTTGCATTGTTATTATGTATCACATTTTACCCATCTATGTGGGTAAACTAAATGGAAACACGTACATGCCATCAAGTTTCAAGTGCATTTTACAAATGGCTGTCAACATGGCGTAAATCTTTTTATGGAAAGCAGACAGATGCCATTTTTTCTGTGATTTGATTCAAAACCCACAATGCTAAGAATACCTACACTAAACAGAGGATAGCTTCCTTAGAAACCATCGTGGAAATAATGAAGACACATAATTAGGATTAGTAGACTGCTTCTGATAAATGTTAAAATTATAATGCAGAAACTTGAAGCAACTAAAGAAACAATATGAACATCTAACAACAACACAAAATAACAAACAAAGGCCCCATATTTTTGAAAACAAACAAAGAACTACACAATTAAATATGAAGCCAAAAAATGGAAAATTATAGTGTGGGGGCAGGGGGTAAACTAACAGTGCTTCATATGCTCCGTAAGACATAACTAGGGGTAGCAATTTAAAACCTCCACTGAAACCAACCCAGTTTAAGCAGGTTCAGGTTTGGCATGAAGGGGCTCTAGTCACAAATATGTTAGTTATGGTGATTTTTACTTCAGAGAGCAGAGACACCTTCTTATGTAAGGAAAACAAAACCAAAAGAAGAAGAGCCGGCAATGGAAGAAGGTACCCGATATGGAGAGTAGGTTCACTATCCATCTGTTGGTAGAATCCATCGCCCTGTGGTTGAGGTGGCTGCCGGCCATAGCCCATTGCATGAGCAGTGGGATCCCAAACTTGCTGCTGAGTAGCGGGGTTGCTTTCCTCCAACTGCATATCCAACAAAATCCATGACAAGCTTGCAATATTTTACTAAAAAAACAATCCATGTACCTAGAATATTTATATTTAGAGCGATTCATAGCTAGAGGTATCCTTACCCTTCTCTTTAAACTTTTATTGGCCTCACAGAGCATTTGTTCCTGCAAGAAAAAACAATGGTAGGAGGAAGGAACTGGTGGAACCGAAAAAAAAGAAGCTTTGCTACTGATAAACTTCAAACATGCATACATAATAATAAATGATTACTGATTAAAGACTTGCTACTTGGCTACTGATAAACTTTTATATATATCCTTACCTTGTAAGTTGCATGCATCTACTCTTTGAATCAGTCCATATGATCATTAGTTGGTGAATTGAACTTGCAATTGATTTGATGGTTGAACTATAGATATCTTTCTGGGTTTGGGCTATCTGGTGTACTTCCAGACTTCAGTGTATTGGAGCCTTGGAAATTATGTGAGTACAGTGATCAAATTTTTTTTTTAAAAAGGAAAAGGAAAAAGGACTCCCATTTTATTTAATTTTTCTAAGCTTACACTTTTGGTGCATGACAGAGACTTGCACAACAACAGCTTCAGTGGAGAAATTCCATGTTTCTTAGGCAACTTTCCCAACCTACAGGAGCTGTAAGTTAGAAAGAACCCCTGCTTCTTAGTACCATTAACTTCCCTTGGTGCTTTCTCTCATGACAACTAACCAGAATTGTATTGTTATTGTGCTGAAGTAACCTGGCAGACAACAGTTTCTGCGGATCCATCCAGTGGCGTAAACACGGAAAGAACTAGTGAACAAGGAGGCTCGGAATCTGCATTTATTCCACCTTAATTAAATGCCAAAGTAATTTCAGTCAATAAACGAAAAACGCAATCAATGTCACTAGAAATATCCATCAAAGCCGCACTGAAGCCTCTAAATTCCATCTAAACTCCTTTAAACCATCTATTAAATCCATCCAAGACCATCCGAAATCAAATAACCACATCACATCCCATATTCTTGGCTCGAAACACAAAAGCATCATGAAAAATAGCGTAGGACCTTGGATCTGGAGCTAAATGCAAAACATCTATCCATTAAATACCATTCCAGAATCCAAGTTGTTGATCCAAATTATGAAGAATACGATCTAAAATCCAAATTATAAAGAAAGGAAGGAACGATGAACGAAACACCATAGACATCGCGGAATCCAAAGCTCAATCTATCTGAAGAAAAACAAGCGATCGCCTGCATTTACCTCTTCCATCCCCTGACCAGAGGCCAAGAGAAGCTTGAATCCTCGAACGAGAATCCTAATGAATTTAGTTTTCTCTCGATCGTGGAGGAACGGGATCGGTTCTTCTTCGGTCGCTGCCTGCCTCTCTCTTCTTCTTCGTCTTTGTTGTTCGCTCGGTGGGGAAGAAAAAAAAAGAAAAAGCCACTAAGATTCGAGCACTGTCGCCGAATAGAAAGGAGACTTTAGGGCACTGGCGGGGGCGATCGAGGGCTAGAGTCGATTAAATTAGGATAAAGCCTGCCGACGCTTTACCCATGCGTCGTCAAAAAAGGGTTGCTACTCTTGTTTTTTATTGTAGTGAAATGATTCTTTTATAGGCTTCCAAAGCTACCCAAACAACAAAAACCAAATGGAACCATGGTTTCTAACAGCACCCTGCAGTTCCTGCAATTTTGTCAATATTCATACAAAAAAAAAAAAGCTCAGCTTTGTGAAAATGAAAGAAATCACCTTGCAGTGCCATGTTCTTCTAAAACTTTGTCTGACAAGTAGCAGGAGGAACTAGAAAATAGGACTCCCATATTTGTAGGAATCATGATGTGCAAACTAACAAACCCCACAACCATTTCGCAAAGGGACAAAAACTTCAATCCATCATATTACTAATTTCACAATCCTAGCCAAAGCCGCAAGCTCCATCAAATGTGAAGATACCTTCGCAAAGGAAACTCCAGCCAGAAAAGCCAGGTCACAAACTTCTTGTGATAACCATGCCACCCTTTTCTTATCCTCTTACTCCTAAAATTTTTCATCCAGTTCCCCCCTTACAATGCAGCAGATGATCATGTCTAATAAGGTACGATTTCTCCTTTCTGCTATACTATTTAATTGAGGTGTATAAGGAGGGGTCCGTTTAGAGAGAATGTCTTTGTCTTTAAGATGATCAAGCAATTCACTAGACAAGCATTCTCCTCCTCGATCAGATCGAAGGATTTTAATACTATGTCCAGTTTGTTTCTCAACCATACTTTAATACTCCTTAAATTTATCAAAGGCTTCGGACTTGTGTTTCATAAGATACACATGTCCAAACCTTGATAAATCATTAATGAAATTGATGAAATAAGAGTATCCTCCTCTACTTGAGTTGTCATAGGTCCATATACATATGTGTGTATAAGACCTAATAGCTTAGTTGCCCTTTCTTCATGTTTAGTGAATGGAGACTTAGTCATTTATCCTATGAGGTAGGATTCACAAGTTCCTAATGATTTAAAATCATAAGGATCAAAGAAGTTATCTTTGTATAACTTGCTTATCCTATATTCACTTATATGACCTAATCAGCAATGCCAAAGAAAAGTTGCATTAACATTTTTTCTCTTTCTTTCTTGTTATTAACAAGCAAAACTTTATCATTGAGCAAAAGAAGTAGAAGACCATTATTAAACAAACCATGACCAAACAATTCATTAGAATAAAAGATAGAGCAACCATTGTTCTTTACATTTATTTCAAAACCTTGTTCTAATAACAAGGATACAAAAATAATATTTCTAATAATATTAGAAATATAATAACATTCCTTTAATTCCAATCTCTTGCTAGAAGGTAATAACAACAAATAGGTGCCCACAGCTTCAGCATAAATGGCTTCTCTACTCGTGCCATATAGCTTGAAGTCATCCTTCTTCAAATTTTTAACTCTTTGTAGTCCCTGCAATGACTTGCATATATAAGATCCACATGCAGTATCCAAAACCCATGAGTAAAAAATAAAGAATTCAATGATAAATTAGTTTGTATTATGTACAAACCTTTTAATGCTTCTCCACCAGCATCTTGCTTCAAACTCGCAAGATATATCTTGCAGTTCTTCTTCCAATGTTCCTGCTTGCCACAGTGAATACATGCTCGATCAATAGAAGGCTTCTTTGCCTTCTTCCTCTTTTGCACGCTACTTTTAGGTTCCTCTTTCTCTTTGAACCCTTCTTTATTGCATGTTTCTTCTTCTCATCAACTAAAAGAATATGAGCCTTATCACCCTTGAAGTGACTCTCAGCTGTCTTGAGCATATTCAACAGCTCAGGTAATAAAATATTTAGTTTGTTCATGTGATAGTTCATGATAAACTACGAGAAGGAGCCTAGGAGTGATTGTAGGATCAAGTCTTAATTAAGCTCTCCATCCATTACAAACCCTAATTGACCTAACCGAGTGATTAAGTCAATTATCTTCAAAATATGAGCTTGAACGGATGAGCCCTCACTCATACGTGCATAGAACAACTGCTTCAAAAGCTCATATCGAGTAGCCCTACTTTGCTCTCCATAAAGCTCTTTAAGATTGAGCAATATGGACTAAGGTTCCCGCTCCTCATGCTGCCTCTGCAATTCATTGCTCATCGAGGCCAACATGATACACTTAACAGTCAAACTATCATTCTGCCACATTTTATTTGTGGCCCGTTGCTCCTCTGTAGCATCGTCTCCGATCGAATTTGGATTAGGAGAGTCGAGGATGTAGGAAACCTTTTTCTGAGTTAAGACAATTCTCAGGTTCCTCAACCAGTCCACATAATTTGGACCAGTCAACTTGTTGGCATCTAAAATGCCCCGCAGTGATAAAGTAAAAGCCATAGAATTTTAATCTACATTAAAAGTAAAGAATAATATATAAGCAGACCACTCATAATGATGTCTACAACTAGACAAGGACTTATCAATCTAATTGTATCTTCCACTATTTTATCACGAATACTATAACCCTCACCTATGGTAAGCAAGAAAATTCTACCAGGGTTTCTTTAGTGGGGTTGAGATTCCAATTCGTTATAAATATCTTGTATTACACAAAAACATTCATAAGTTCAAAGGATAGAAAATACCCTTTCCAAGTGCAACCCATGCAACTTTCAATATAACACCTGTCTCTAAGACACTTATAGCCTTGTGTTACACAACAAACTATAATGTCTTAGTTTAGTCAGACCCTTTATTTACATATAGTCATGATTGAATAATATTGCCCTTGTATGTCACAATAAAAAACAACACTAATCATGCTATAAAGCATTATATGCACTAAGATAATTCATATCTAATCCTAGAGTAGGCCTGGTATTGCACAACAAAACTACTATAGTTGTTATCATAAATTTATCTTAGTATGAAGGAAGGCATTAGGTAGTGTTCATAATCAATATATCATTTCTAATTCAAGGTCTAAATCAATCGAATTGGCCAGTTAAGTGGGAGAGAGGTGGGGGTTCTTCTGTTGCTTTCTTAGATACCAATTTAATTGGTCAGGTCAGTCAACGAAACCAATTAAAAAAACTGCGATCTCTTTATCTTTTCAGAACCACTTTTCTAGACACCAATTGATTAATCAAACCCTAAAAGGATTTGTATTATGATTCTATCACACTATGACTACATATAATTTTTAGGAGGGCTTTAATGGTCTTATGCACATCTTTTTCTAATATGCATAACAATAATATCATACCACGCATATATTCAATGCAATTTTAAAATTATCATCTTAAGTAAAATTTCTCATTAATTAGAACACGTCCGGCCATAGCTCATTAATCCCTTGGGCCAGTCTATGCAAGACACCGCAGGCATAGAGGCTTAGGAGGCGTGTTCTACTGCAAGAAATTTTAAACTTAAGGAAAAAGAAAACATACAATATTTATAACTCTACATAATAAAACAAATCATGCTAAAACCATAACATAATCATTCATGTAATCAATATATTATGGACCACTAATTGAGTCAATCAAGGAGGCTCTAATACCAATATTGGGTTCTGGTCATGCAGCGAAAGGCTGAATTTCAAAAAAAAATTTATAATCTTGAAACCCTAATCAACCAAAACCTTAGACCCAAGACCCCTTGATTATAATAATTAATTAGTTATGAAATGTAACATATATGTAGAGGAACATACCTTGATATTTGGTGAAGAAAGAAGGAAGCCGGTTATCTAATTTTTCCACTAGGCGCCCAAGTGTTCGCCCTCCAATGGTGATCCACACGAGAATTGGATCAAAGATATGCTCACAAACTTGACTTAAACCTCTTTTGGCTTGTTGACTTCTTGGCTTGCCTCTTAGGACCCTTTTTATCTTTTTCTTAAGCCTAATAAAACTTGTATTAAGCTAAGAAAAGAGTTGTCCTAAATAGACTAAGGCTTATAGGAAGGGAAGAGGGAGAGAGAAGACTCTTGTCTTAAACAAGGATTGCCCAAAATTATCCGATGCTATCCCATATGTACTACCCCCTTTAAATAGTGAATGGAAAAATGTCAAATAAAGGAATACAACCCATTCCACATCCTTCTGAAAGGATATGAATATTTAAATTCATTTCAATTTAAATCAAGAGACACATCATTATAATTTTCAGCACCTTTCTCCCTACACGTGCCACACTTGATGGGATGCTTTTGGCATCCCATCTTAATTCAGATAGCCTCTGATTTTACCTTGTGTTAAGATAAGGTTCTTCATATTTAGATGAACTCATAAATCCTTAAAAGATATGCCTTCTAGTGCCTTAAATTAGAAGGACTTTTAGACGCCTCTAGAAAATTTTGCATACGCACAGTTTTCCTTCCGAGAGTCCTATGTCTCTTAGACTCTATTAATTCAACATTATCCAATCCAATAACATCAAGATAAGGTTTTTCACGTTCAATGGACCTATAAATCCCAAAAAAATGCCCCATCTAATGCCTTAAATTAGAAGGACTCTTAGGTACCTCTTGGAAATTTTGTATGCGCACAATTTAACTTTCAAGAGTCCCATATCTCTTGGACTCTATTAATTTAACCTTATCCAATCTAATAAATGGCTGATCAGGTCAGAGGTTATCCCAAATTAATTCTAAAATTAATTTTAATCAACTAATTAAGCCAGTTCAAATCAATTTTGATCCAAATTGGTGCGATAGTTAGCCACATGTGCTAGCATGCTGATTGGCTAACCAATTAAATTAATTAATCTTATTAAAATGATTATTTGATCAATTCCTTTATGTGCATGACCCATTGGGTTCCTTATCTAGCCAACAGTAGGTCTAGCTTTAAATCAATTTAGTTTGATTAGAAACTGACTAACCGAATTAGGTCAAATCGTGCTAGCCCTAGCCAATTTGAACCATCTTTCAAATTGACTCATGAATTAAATAAATATAATTCATGAAAACCTACATGATATGATTGACATCTAGCAATGTGTCATGCCTATCTAGAAGATGAAAAATTTAATAGAATTACCAAAATACCCTTCAGTGGTAAGTTACTGTGCAATTCAATCCTTCGATCTCTTTTATCCCGAATAAGTGATGGGTATGGAAAAGTGTCAAACCCTAACATTTTATTCATTTAAATCTTAAATAAATAATAAAGACTCAATAAATAAAAAATTAGAAACCTATTCTAATTTTATTTTGCTTTGATCAAAGACTTCTTGAGTCATCATATGATGAGATTACATGGGATATATTCTTCTCTTTCTAGGAATGATCGATTCATTAATGACCTACTCATAACCTTCATACATAATCCTTCATATCCATGAACCCCATACATGACTTAGCCATGAATGAGTATAAACTAAAATATAGATTCATGTGCATAAGATTCTATGGTAATCTCAGGTCTAAGGATTACTTGCATAACTCCCACTAAGAGAACCATCTTTTGATAAGTAAGTGAGATCTCCATAAGATGTTCTCAATGCGGATAAATTCAGTGAACTTATATCCTAATGAGCAACCACATCCTTGTATTAGTATCGCTACACATGGCTGTGAGACTAACCACCCTCTTCATTGAGCATACATAGAATGTGCCAGTCTTACCGAAATCATCGATTCCCGACTCGATAATCCTTTGACTGAAAATATTTTAGATTGGAGTTTTTAGGAACTTAGGTCTCATCGTTATGAACTTCATCATAACCCTAATTCCATTGCCCTAACCTTATGGGATTCATCATAATCTTAATAAATATAAAACACAACATATGATGAATAAAAAATATCTTTTAATTGATAAAATATCATACATGAGTTAGAAGAAATTATAAAAAAATGCCCTTACTTGATTGGCTTTTAGGGCACTACTCTTTCAATCACTGATAGACGGAAGGACTTAGTGGCCATAGGGAGCACTTGTATGTGCCGATCGAAAGCCTAGTGACAAGAAAGAGAGGGAGCGAGCTGGGACCGGTGGATAGAGGTGAAACGCTATAGGCATTTTTACTTCTCGTAGTTATAACGATGAAATACATCGTTAAAATTATTTATACAAAATATATAATATATATAACAATAAAATTTATTTTTTATCATTATAAAATATAAAATATAAAAATGTTATAATGATGAAATACATTTTTCATCGCAATACCTTGAAATAAAAAATTATTTTTTATAAAAATCTTAATTTATAATGACAAACAAATTTTCATAATTATAAATAAATTTATAGCAATGAAATAAAATTTCATCATTATAAATAAATTTATAGTGACCAAATACATTTATCATTGTAATACCTTGAAATAAAAATTTATTTTTTTATAAAAATATCAATTTATAACAATGAAACAAAATTTCATCGTTATAAATAAATTTACGTGACGAAACAAAATTTTGTCATTATAAATAAATTTATAACGATGAAATACATTTATCATCGTAATACCTTGAAATAAATATTTATTTTTTTATAGAAATCTCAATTTATAATGATGAAACAAAATTTCATCATTATAAATAAATTTATAGCAACAAAATACATTAGTCATCATAATACCTTAAAATAAAATTTATGTTTTAAAAAATCTTAATTTATAATGACAAAATGAAATTTCATCATTTAAATAAATTTATAGCAATGAAAAAAAATTTTTGTCATAATACCTAGAAATAAAAAGTTATTTTTAATTTGTTTTGAAATAGACATATAATAATATTTTTACGAAGAAAACTATTGTCATTGTAAAAAAATATTTATTACGGTGAACTTATGTGCCATAATAAGTCCAAACAATATTACAATGAATTTAATTTATTTTTACCGTTATAAGTAAACATATAGTAGTGAAAATTTTTTACCGTAATAATTCGCCATAAAAAGTTCTCTTTTTTTATGGTGATACTCAGGATGGTAACCTTGTAGATTTGAAATTTAAATAGTGAAATAAAATTTAAGTTAATATTCGATGTATCCGAAAATAATTTTTTAGTCATTGGAAATACACACTTATTACATTTATAGTTTAACAAAAATGATCTTAGGTTATGGTGCAGATCTCTTTTGCTCAACTATACTCCCCCATTATCTCCAAATGAATGTACTACTCTAAATATGAAAGGCAAGATATAATAGAATAATAATCATAACATGCCATTAAGCAATAATCACTCTAACTAGATAGCTTATATAGTAAGTTAATAAAGAAATGCCATGCATATAAGTAATGTCATATCCAAATACAATAAAGAAAGAATTCATAATTTTAAACATTTAATTGATTCATAAAATAAATTGGATTGATCATAATTCATCCTGACTAGCTTGACCATATTCAAAATCATAGAATCAATCAATGTACAATCTCCATTCAATGGGCATTGGTCAAGTATAATCCTCACTAGTAGAACATTGATTAGGTACGTTCCTTGTTGGTAGAGCATTGGCTAGGTTCAATCCCCATTGGCAGGGTATTGGCTAGGTTCAATCCCCATTGGTAGGGTATTGGCTAGATACAATTTTTACTGGATATTAAACATAGTTGACTAGGTTTTAAATTTTATAATAAAATATAGGCTAAACTATAGTATTGATCCTTGAACTTAGGGGGCTATGTCACTTTGGTCCTTAAACATCAAAAAGTTACAAAAGTGATCGTGAACTTTTTTTTGTTTCAGTTTGATTTCTATCGTTAAATAGAGGAGATATCGTTTGATTCTATCTCACGTGGCAACGCATGTGGCATACAGCTGGCAAAACTAAATTTCAAACCCATTATTAATCTTTTAACCTATTAACCTAATATCCAATAATTCTAAAAAAATAATTTTCATTCTTCCCACACATGGCATCCAATGGGTCCTTCCTTCCTGTAGCCCCCTCCATCCATTGCAGCCTCCTCCATTCCTCACATGTAGTCTCCTCTAGGGATGAAGGAGGGGGTGCTCCCTCCCCTCCCCCCCTCCCCCCATGCTAGTGAGGGACAAAGGAGGGGGCACCCCCGCCCCTCCTCATGCGGGTGAGGAACGAAGGAGGGGGCATGGCCCCTTCCTCCTCCTCCTCCCTCGCCTGCATTTGGGGGGAAGGGATGCTGAGCCCCTCCTCCGTCCCTCACCCGCATGGGAGGTACTCGCAGAAGAGGTCACAAGCGAGGAACATAAGAGGCCGCGACAAAGGGGAGTGATGGATGGAGGGGGCTGTGGCGGTAGGTGGAAGGTAGAGGGGGCCGTGGGGAGAGGAAAGCGGTTAGATACTACGTATGGGAAAGGAAGAGATTATTATTATTTCTAGGATTATTGGATGTTGGGTTAACGGGTTAATAATAGGACTTTGCCACCTGTATGCCACGTGTATTGCCACGTGGGGCAAAAATCAAACGACATCTCTCTTGTTTAATGGTAGTAATCAAACTGAAACAAAAAAAAAAGTTTAGTATCATTTTTGCAATTTTTTGAAGTTCAGAAATCGAAGAGACATAACCCTCTAAGTTCAAGGGTCAATATATAGTTTAGCCTAAAATATATCCAATTGTAATCCATATCAATATTAATTTTTGACCCAGAAAATTTATTCAAAGCTCAATTTCAAGTATGTATGCATAGGTCATAGGTTAAAGGTCATCTAAGCCTTTTTCCCAACTACATGGGGTCGACTATATGAATCTGCTTTCTCCACTCTGCTCTATTCAGGACTAAGTCAACATTCAAATTACAAATAGTTATATCTTTTGTTAATTATTTTTATCTATATTTTTAGGTCTACCTCTATCTCTATCCTTACCATGAATTGTTAAAAGATAACTCTTTCTAACTGGAGCATCTAAAGGTCTACGTTGTATATGTTCAAACCACTGTAATCAATTTTTTTCTCATTTTATCTTCAATTGGGGCTACTCCTATCATTTCTCTTATATGTTTATTTTTAATTTTATCTTTTAAAGTTTCCCGCATAGTCATATTAACATACGCATTTCTGTCATACTTAATTTATTCATATGTTGTTTCAATATTGCTCAACACTCTATTCCATATAGCATAGCTGGCCTAATAGCGGTTTTATAGAATTTTTCTTTTCATTTTAATGGGATGCACCGATCATACAATACTTTTGAAGCACCCCTCTACTTACTTCATCCTGCTTTAATTCTATGATTCATATCTTCACCTATTTTACCTTCTTACTGGATACTTGATCCCAGTTACTAAAATTTTTCACTCCTTGATATCTCTTGGCTTACAATCTTCACTGTTTCTTCATTTATATTTCTACTCCCACTAAAATTATATTTCATATATTAAGTTTTAGTTCTACTAATCTTAAAACCTTTGAATTCTAAAGTCTCTCTCTAAATCTCTAGCTTAACATTTAATTCAGATTTAGTTTTATCAATCAACACTATATCATCTGCAAATAATATACACCATAGGATATCATTTTGAATATATTTAGTTAATTCATCCATAACTAATACAAAAGGATTCGGACTTAAGGCAGATCTTTGATGTAAATCTACAGTAATTGAAACTCACTAATTTTTCATATTATTATTTTAACAATAGTTATTGCAATATCATATATATCTTTTAAATTTTAAATATGTATGCATAACTTTTAAAAATAGTATATACTATTATAATTAGAAAACATTCAATCGCAAAATTCATGAATTAATTATAATGCTTTGATGTCAATATTTTATTAAAAATAGGTATTCATATAAAAATCTTAGAAAGGTGAACCATCACCTATCTCATATATATGAATCATTGCAATCCCAATCAACTTTTAATATTCCTTTCAAAACTTATTACTATTTTACAAGAAAGACCATCAAATAAATTAATTAACTTTGAATGTCATCATCATATTATAAAATTAGAATCAATGTGAAGTTCTTTAATGATATTAAATCCTTACCAATTCAAAATATATATATAGCATGCAAGAAATAAAAAATTCTTAATCATATGTAACTCTTAATTATATATAGACCATAAGGCTTATTCTAACAAGTAAAAAATCTCTCTTAATTAGAAAAAAATCTTTAAGAAATTCACTCATGATTTTTCATATAAAAAGAAAACTATATCAATCTAGCATCCCTTTGGACATTAAATTTTTTAGTTAACCTATTAAATCCTTCAAGTTACCCTTAATTAATAAATTCTTAAAGCCATCTTCTTCTCAAACTTTAAATAGATGGGTCCCCTATACCAAAGAAAGTATACTATTTTCAAGTGCTTCTTTGTTTTAAATTTTATTTCTCATTTATATCTTTTTGTTTAGAATTTTATACATATATTTACATTGTGTTAAACTTGTTTATTCTCTCTGCTAATGCTTTATCCTGGGATCTTGCTCTGGCTATGTGGTCGTCAGCTATTGACCCTTATTCGGTGGGCCCCCTTGGCCCTTCACTGTCCCATCTTCTCTTTACTGATGACTGTCTCCTACTGGGGAAGGCTTCTACAGATAATGCCACCACCTTTGCGACTATTCTTCATTCCTACTGTCATGCCTCGGGTCAGAAGGTTAATCTTAGCGAATCTTTGATCTGCTTTAGCCTGAGGACGTCCCCTGCTTTGAAGACGTCTATCTCTCATATTATGGGTATTCCTGCTCAGTTTGATAGGATGTCATATCTGGGGATTCTGATTACTGGGAGACAGCCATGGTGTTTGGATTTCAGCTGTCTTATGAGGCGGATCCGTGATCATCTGGACGACTGGCAGGTTTTCGGTCTTTCTATGATGGCACGGATTACTCTTATCCGATCTGTGCTATCTTCGATGCCTTGCTATCTCTTATCTAACACTGCCATTCCTCTAACTTGTTTACGGAGGATTGAGAGATACTTTCGGGACTTCCTCTGGGCATCGACGCAGGAGGGCCACGATATTCACCTCTTGAATTGGGACACAGTCTGTGCGCCAACGGCCGAGGGTGGGCTTGTGATCCAATCGCTGTCTGTCAAAAGAGAGGTGCTATCTGCTAGGCACGCTTCTCGGTTCATGCTGGATCCGTATTGTTTATGGAGTTCCTTCATGCGCGCCAAGTATGGTAGCTGAAACTCTTCCACCTCTTTTTAATCTAATCGGGGGTACTCCTTTTTTTGGAAAGAGGACTGTCGATATGTTCCGACTATTTTAAACTAGACCTCTTGGATGATTGGTGACAGAACTTCGGTGGATGCCACTCAGGAGACATGAATTGCTGATATTCTCCTGTCTCGTTGGCCGACCTTTGTTTGCTCAGACATTCCTTATGGTATGTGTGTTGGTGATCTTATATTCCTGGATGGTTCTGCTTGGTCATCTTCTTGGGTGTCCAGGTTTTTTGGGAATGAGCTTTGTCGGCGTATCCTTTCTATTCCTCTCTTTCCAGGCGCTACCACTGACACCAGGGTGTGGAGGCGATCTTGCTTGTCTCATGCTCCTATGCGAGACCTCCTATCTATTTTTAGACCCCACCCTCAAGAAGCTATGGATTTGGACTGGATTTGGCATATGCTTGTTCACCCTAGAGTGAGACTTTTCATCTTGAAGCTGGCGAGGGATATTCTTCCTACCTGCTCCCTTCTTTCGCATAGAGGATTGAGTATTCTGCCGACGTGCCCTCTGTGTGGTATGGAGGAGGAAACGACCGATCATACTATATTCTATTGTGATAGGGCAAGATATATTTGGCAGTTATCTGGTGCTTGTCCTTGGGTTTATGGTACTGTTTCCCAACGTACTTCTTTTCTGAGTCTATTGAAGCAGGGCAGGGGAAGGAGTACTCACCAGAGAGGTCCATTGTGGGCTTATATTGCATATCGGATCTGGTTATCCTGGAATCGAATTTTATTCTCGGACATGGTTCTTTCTCCTAGCAGGATTCTCAGGGCGGCTGTCTCCCTTCATGTTGAGTACACTTTCCGTCACGGTGTTCTAGATTTTGTGAACCTTGGCCTCTGGGACTTCCTTGCTGTTGCGGCAGCGAATTGACATACGGTTTTCCTCCTCCAAGGTTTGTTAAAATAAATTTTGATGGGAGTGTCCGTGGCAGGAGCATTGAATCGGCTTATGTTATTCGTGATGCGGATGGGATGATGTTGGTGGCAGGGGGTTTGGTTTGCTTGATTCATCTGTGCCTCTGACTGAGCTGTATGCAATATGGGCGGATTTATTCTATGCTATTCGGATCCTAGGCGCCCGCAGACTTATCATTGAAGGTGATTCTATTACTGTGATTCGCTGGATCAGGCAGGAGCCCAGCTCCCATTTGCCAGCTATCCCTTTATTGACTGATATCCGCTCTATGATTTTGGAAGCTCCTAATATTCAGATTTGTCATGTCTATCGTGAAGCCAATGCAGTTGCTAACTGGATTGTTGCCAGAGTGGCCTCTCACTCTTATATTTGGAGATGGAGTCAGGTGACCCTTGCCCTCTAATTCTATTATAGTTATTGTATTCTGATACATCGGGACTGACCCTACCTAGAGTGGTGTAACCACTTGTCTATAAAAAAAAAAAAGTAAGTTTTAATTCTCTCCAAATAAACATTTACAATCTTTGGTGTGTGGGACCTAGATTTCAGATTCTCCTCGTATCTTGGATAAGATTAAAATTAAATTTTTATTCCCCTCGGATAAACACTGGAATTAATAGAAGGGATTCCAACCCCCCCAATCTTAAGACTTTATTGCGCATTTTGACTATACAAGGGAGGAAACAATATCTGATATGACATCTATCGAAGATGTCTTGAAATCTGACGTGGCGGCGAAGGTTCACGTTGGATCGTCGCGTCCTGCCAATTAGCAGTACGTAAACCCACCAAGATTCGCGTCCTTCCAATTAGCAGTCGCGTAAACCCACCAAGATTCACGCGACCAAGGGAAGAGATCAAGAGTTATAAGTACTGCGACGTCAAAGAGCTCTCCAATTGCCCCACTACGGAAACTCGCAATTCTACTCGATCTCCATAACGAAACCGCCCACCCTCACCTTATCCGATCCAAGCTTAATTTCTTGCGTACGTTCAATTATTCAGTTTCTAATGGCGGCCGTTATCAAGGAGAACGGAGCGGCAACGGCGGCGGAATGCGGAGTGAAAATGGCGGCCGTTATCAGGGAGAACGGAGCGGCAACGGCGGCGGCGGCGGAATGCAGAGTGAAGTGCAACCCAGCTCTATCACAGCGCAAGGTCTCGATAAGAGGAGTCCTCGGCGATCTGCTGAGGTTGGCCAATCCGGAAAAAGCTCTCGTCACTTTGGGCGTCGGCGACGCATCGCCGTACCAGTGCTTTCATAAGGGGAAGGAGCTCTTCGCCGAGGCCGTCGCCGGGGCCGTCTCCTCGGCGTCGTTCGACTGCTACGCTCCTTCCTATGGCTTCCCTTTTGCCCGCCGGTGAGCACTTCTATCTTTTCAGGTTACGTACGTTCCCCTAGAAGAAGCATTCGCGCGATTAGTTTAGCATATGGTCGACAGTAGATAAGACTAATTAAGAGGAGTTTGTTGCGATTTATGCGATTTAAAAGGAGTTGATATCCTCACAACGGGAATTTTGACCAAGCTTTTCGATCGGATGTTGGAACTTGAAAGAGTCAACGTACGATTATTTTAAAAAAATATCAAAATTGTGAATTTCCATTGAGTTGATCTTCCGAAAGGTGGGACATGCATGACTCGGCTTGCGTCTGGTTTCAGCCTTCTTATCCTTTGATGAGTAAGCGGCTGGTCATCCGCACTTCCGATAGTGTGAGACCTGTTTGATTTGTCTCTATGGATCAAGCCATGGACATGATGTCTTATCTCGTAAAGACAGAGAGATATATCAGTGGTCAGAGGAGAGAGAGAGAGAGAAATTAACATGCATGCATGAGTCGAGTTGCTTTTGGGTTGGAGTTGAATCTTGGGTATTATCATTATATGGACTAGAATTATAAAACCGTTGTTATGATGTTATATAATCACTCTCCTTGCTACACTACCACATAGTTACAATTTTCTCAAAAAAAAAAAAAAATGCTACCTGTTGTAATGGTGCAGCATATATATATATATAACTATGAAGACCATAATTTGGACATATTATTTTCATATTTAAATATCTGTATTTTAAGATTTTATTTCTTGAAAATAATATGCATGTGGTCAGATGCTATCTCTTTTTCATTCTGGGTATAGCTAAAAATAGTTGTGATAAAAGAAACAAAAATTCAATTTGGATGGAAACCATTTCATAAATTCTATAATTAATTTTAATTTCTTTCTTGCATGTGACTTTGTGTTGTTCTAGTTCATTACTAACCCTTGCACACATTTTAATATCCTAGACCATTGTAATCTCTGTCACATCAAATATGCAATAGTTCACCTCAAAACATTGATATTTTTATGAGAAATTTCATGATAGCCAATCATGCTCATTCACAAATACTATGATCCAACACGTAAAGTTTTTTAGTTTGCATGAGTTATAAATTGGATCTATTCATATATTATTTGTAATAAGTAAAGACCATATATACTTAATAAAGCAAGTATTCAAGATAAATATAATATAAATAATATGAGGCCAAATTCATGCTAATAAGGCCATTACATGTTGTAGGTAATGAGCGATAAAATTAAAAGCACCTTATTTCTAATATAACCAAAAAAAACTTTTCAATCACTAACCATTGAAAAATCATCCTAACCTATTACAATATCTCCACATCTTCCTTTGATATTTAAATTTAAAAAAGGTTGCACTTTAAAAATATATAATTTTTTTAAATAAGGTTATGAATCATTGGGTTGAAAGATAAGTTATCGATATGAAAATCAATGATCAAACCATCAAAAGCTTCATGATTACCAAAGTTAAAATTATCTTTTTATTTTAATTTTCTATAATAATATTTTATATAAATTATTTTTTTATTTTATATTCATATTAAGAGAATCAATTACGATCGTTTGGACATATACAATATTTAGATGCTTCAGTTAGAAAGAGTAATATTTTAACAGTCTATGGTAATGATAAAAGTAGAGGTAGACCTAAACTAACATGAACAGAAATAATTAAGAGAGATATAATTATTTATAATTTGAGTGTCAACTTAGTACTGAATAAAGCAGAGTGGAAGAAGTAGATTCATGTAGTCGGCCCTATATAGTTGAGAAAAGGGTTAGATGAGTTGAGTAAATTAAATTGGTATTGTATAAATCCATTTATATTTTATTTGATAAGATTTTTTGCTATATATAATAAAAAACCATAAGTTTTGTGTTTATAGTTGAGATATTTTTTTATATTTTAAAAACTTTTTTTACTCTCTAACATTATGTGGTATTTTACCTATAGTTTGGAAACAAAATTAACCATATTGTCGTATATCCACCAACAGTTGATGCTTAATGGTACAAATTATAAGTCATGTTAAGTGTATTATGGTTGTCATTCTTGGAGAGTTTTTTTAATCCTTTCTCACATTTATTTTCTACAAAAATAGGATAAAATTTTATCTCACGAATGATTATTATATTGAAGAAGGATAACTTATCCCATCAAAACAAGTATTTTTATTTGTATACTATTTGATTATTACTTTAAATATCTTATCTTTTTATCCTTAAAAATATTTTCATGTTTTTAAAAGTATAACTTTATTGAAGAAGGATAACTCATTCCATCAAATATTTATTTTTATTTGTATGTTATTCAGCTATTACTTTAAATCTCTTATTTGCTCTTATCCTTAAAAATGTCTTTTATTTTTTTTAAAAAAATATTTTATTTGGTTTATTATTTCGTTCTTCACTAAACATAAGATAGAATAATTTTTCTTACTGCATCCTTCTTCATTTTGTTTTGTCTTGGGAAACGCTTTTGGTAGCCATGGAGTTGTTTGGTATGGAAAGTGCGAACACAAGCAAGTGGGGATTACGTTGGAATTGAATGATTGTCCAGGAAGTGAGCCTTGTTGAAGTTCTAATTAAGTAACGAGTGACACCTGCAAGAACTTCGACAAAGACACTCAATTTTTCTGGTTTCAATCACTCGAGTGGTTTGGACTCAAGTCAAAGTCACATTTCCTTGCTTGAGAAATATTTTGCAAATATATTGAGTGAAGAGAGATTGACATGGGCTTATTTAATTTTGTCCTCAACCATGCTTTCAGCCACAAAGTACCCGGTTTCTTCATCACTCCAAGAGAGAGAGAGAGAGAGAGAGAGAGAGAGAGAGAGAGAGAGAGAGAGAGAGAGAGAACATAAGTCTCATTCTATAAAATTATTCTTTTCAGTTGATTAAATCTTTTATCTTTATGAAAAAACTCTTAAAAAGAAAAGGATGAAAAAGGAAAAAATCATAAAAGAAAAAGATTTTTTTAAAAAAAAACTTAAGTAATATACAACTGACTTATTAATATTGAAGCACATGTTTGGTATAGTTGCTCTTTTTTGTTTTCATCTTTATAAAATAGGTGATAAAATTTGCACAAATTAAACTTCACTATTGTTCCATCTAGCTTGTTTTTCTTGAGTTTTTAAAAACACAAAAAAAGCACACAACAAGGAATATTTTTTTGATATACCTCTTCATCTCTTCCTTTGTTCTTGTGAATCTTTCATTAGACAACTCAAACCGATAGATTTATTGCTTCGGAAGTGGTTATTAAAGTTCCTTCTTAAGATCTTACATTTATAAATCCAAGAGAAATGATAACGGTAACCTAGAGAGAGTGAAGTTATTTCGGTAGCAAGAATGGTTATAAAAACCATCTATCTATATGAGTGGATCATGAGTCAGAAAATAATCCACATTTTCAAAAACTAAAAGTAGCAGTAATTTTCAAATAATCGCTATCTATGATCAATATAATGGTTAGGAATTTTGTTGCAATGACAATGATTGAAAGGGCTCTCAATGGCTATCTCCAATTAGTATCAATTTCTTTTTTTTTCTTAGAGCAGAACAAAACTAATATTTGAATGGAACAGAGCAGTGGCAGAGTATATGTCAAAAGATGTGAAGCATGGCATCAAGGAGGAGGATGTGTACTTGACTGCAGGAGGCATTCAGGCTGTACATTTGTGCTTGACGGCGCTAGCTAGCCCTGGAGCCAATGTGCTGCTACCTCACCCTGGCTTCGCCCCCTACGAGTCTGCCTGTGATATTTATGGCATTGAGGCTCGGTTCTACCATCTTCAGCCCCATAATGGCTGGGAGATCGATCTCGATGAGGTCCGCTCTCTCGTCGATGCCAACACCATTGGCATTGTTGTCATCAACCCCAACAACCCCTGTGGTGTTAACTATTCTTTCCACCACCTCCAACAGGTTAGTGTATTTTTCAACCACTACTAATCTTACTACTATTAAGTATTAAGGGCACTGCTCTCTCTCTCTTCTCATTATCAATTAAGTGTTAACTATTCTTTCCACCACCTCCAAAGCTAAAAAATATGAAAATATATCTTCAAAGGTACAAAATTTATGTTGAAAAACTATGGCTTACGATGTTTCAATATGTTCTGCCAATGATCACTTGAATTTTGAAGAACTAGATCTCTATAATTTGAGAATGTTATTGTTATTATTATTTTTTTAATTTGTCCTGCAGATTGCTGAAACTGCAAGAGACCTTAACATCCCTATAATTGCTGACGAGTTGTACGCACATTTGGTCTTTGGTGATAGCAAATTTGTAGCACTGGCCTCCTTTGCTCATTTGGCACCAGTTCTCAGCATAGGAGCTTTGTCCAAGCGTTGGATGGTTCCTGGATGGCGTCTTGGATGGTTAGCCATATGCGATCCTAATAGGACTTTTCAGCAAGTATGGTCCTGCTAACCCAACAATAGTTTCAGTTATCAAAAATAAAAAAATAATAAATTGTCAAGCAATGACTTACTCTTTGCTTTGCTGTGAAAGGTCAAAGTGGCAATTGAGACGCTTATGCATGGAATATCTGGTCCAAGTTCTATAATTCAGGTTTGTTCTCTTATAAATCTTTCTTCACCCATGTTGGGATAGCATCACTAACTCATGAAAACCTTCACAACAGGCAGCAGTTCCTAATATTCTTTCTGATTCACACAAGGAATTTCACAAGAATGTTCTAACAATAATGGAGGCCTCGGCTAATATACTTTATACAAGAATAAATCAAATTGAAGCACTACACAGCTACTCGAGGCCAACGGGTTCAATGTTCATGATGGTTGGCTTTAGTTTATTTATCTGTATTTTTTTCTTTAGTTTTTATTTAACATCTCAGTCAGATATGACTCTTTTTGTTTAATGGCAGATTGAGATTAACTTCACACTTCTATCTGGCATAGAGAATGACATGGACTTTGCTAGGGAGCTGATAAAAGAAGAATCTGTCTTGGTGCTTCCAGGTTAGACTGCACATCTTTCCATCAAGCATGTGGTTATAAATCATGTGACACAATCATAAGCTGTCCTCTTCTTAGAATTATGCCAGAAGAAAAAGAATTTATGTTGAAATTTGAAACTCCTAACACAAATATTAAGGCAAGGAAGTTGTGAATAAGGGCTTCATTTCTGCTTCATAGACAGTTAATACTAACATTAGGATCCCTGAGGTTCTGGTCTTAGGCTAGCACCAGGGGTTAGAGAAAGGATGATGATCCTCAGATATATCCTGCCTGAAATTTTGGGACCAAAGTATTGGTTGAGATCTTGATATAACTAAACAGATTTTAATTATCAACAAGAAAAGGTCCGGATCTGTCAACAAGAAAAGGTCCGGATCTGTTGAGCTATTATTACAAATAAGTCATTTTCTCTGTCAATCAAACCTAGCTTATTCCACCTATAGGCTCAAATTGCTTTTCTCTTATTAGGAAGGCATTTCCACAAGAGAGATGAGAATAGCTAGGCGATAAGCATTTGGCACTATGAAAAAGTTGCATGTAGAACAGATGTAGCTTTTTCTCTGAGTTCTATAAATGTAGGATAATTCCTTCTTAACTGCATCAACCACACCTTACAAGAGAAGTCTAGGATCACATTGCATGTCTTAAAGGTTTGGGATTTTCTACTTCTCTAAAGGGAAGAGCAAAAGCAATCCTGAATATATATATATATATATATATATATATATATATATATATATATATATATATATATATATATATAAGCCTGCATTTTTTTAGGTGAGGAGCAATTTTAGCATGTTCCTACAAGTCTCAACCGGAAGAATTTAATGGTTTAGAAAACTATAACTTATTTTTTTGACAATTTTTAGGTTTAGCATAGACTGATATGTATTAAAATTGACACTCTGAAACCTTGTTGTTTTGTTGCCTCTATTCTTTGACCTAGACAAGGCAGACTTCCTCACTGAAACACTGAATGCAAATTATGGATCCATTCTTTAAAAACACATTCATGTATTAGAGCACTATTTAAGTTTGCCATTCTACTGATCATGAATTCAATGTCACTTAGGTTTTGTTAATGGTTTAGAAAACTATAACTTATTTTTTTGACAATTTTTAGGTTTAGCATAGACTGATATATGTATTAAAATTGACACTCTGAAACCTTGTTGTTTTGTTGCCTCTATTCTTTGACCTAGACAAGGCAGACTTCCTCACTGAAACACTGAATGCAAATTATGGATCCATTCTTGAAAAACACATTCATGTATTAGAGCACTATTTAAGTTTGCCATTCTACTGATCATGAATTCAATGTCACTTAGGTTTTGTCATCGGTTTGAAGAACTGGCTGAGGATATTCTTTGGTGTTTGTCCTGATCAATTAATTGAGGCTTGCGACAGGATTGAATCCTTTTGCAAGAGGAGGCGCCCTGCAAATTAGTCTACCAACTGGACAAAGATAATATGAGCCATTTTTGGCTCCTTTAAATGTATAAGGCTTAATAAAAATTTGTTACATTGAATTTTGAGCAGAATGAAGAAAAAATAAGGTTCATGTAGTCAGCTCAAATTAGCTTAGGATCAAAGCTTTGTAGTTGTTGTTGCTGCTGTTGTTGCTTTACATCGAATTTTGAAACAGAAATAAAGGTTATCTTATATTTGCTATACAACTATTGCATTGAATTTGGGGGGAAAAATCATAACATTATTCTTTTGTTTAATCCTTTCAATTTTTTTCAAGTTCTCATTCCTCACCATGAAGGATGCACAACCACTGATGGTGGATATCCGTTTGCATATGCTATCAATCTCCATACCCAGCTTGGTCTTTGATTCCACCACTAGAGGATTTTGTTACCATGCTACTTTTCTTTATTATTTTCCTTCCCAGGGGCCCATCGTGACTAATCCCCGGCTATAGCCTGCATCGATGATTCACGGTGCATAAGCCTACGCTGAAAGATTCACCCTTGGGTCCTGCATCACTGACGCGTGGACTCGCATGCAGATAAATTTTCGCACTTGATGCAGACCATGCTGCAACGAAGCTGTGTACCAAGACTTTTTCTGATACCAAACTTGGTTCCCAACAGCCTATTGAGATTGGAACCATGCAGCCCACTATTCAGTTTATTGAAATATGAAAATGATTCTTCCCCCTTCCCCTCCAATAAAAAAAACTCTATTTATTGAATAAACTATTTTAAAAAAAATATCAATAGAATAGAAAGTCATTTTTTCAGCTCATTTGAACTAAAACATATATATTTTACTTAATTACTGAATAATTAAATTATGGGTATTATATAATGACTCTTCCAAACAAATAATTGATCGTTTAAATATTAATTGTACATACAATACTAATTGAACCATACATTTTATGTCAAGATCTTGAAAAAAAAAATTAATGATTCAAAATAAACAATAAATCATGCCAACTTAAAATCCAAATTACTTAAGGCCATAAGAAACCCATTACTAAATATTGGCGTGAGTGTGACCCAAATTTTCATATTTTATTATTCTTTTTACAGCATTCAAAATAAATATTATACTCTCTTCCCAGCTTCTTTTTACAGCATTCAAAATAAATATTATACTCTCTTACCAGCCGGCAACCTCATGTGGAAATTAATGAACGTAGTTCTTTTAAATCCAATCAAATCTCAAGCTTTATTTGGTTGGCACTCCAGTTTTGTGGGAAGTACATTTTTTCAGAAAACCATAGCCATCCACTTCTTTTGTTGGAGCTTTTGGTGCAGATTAACAAGTGCCTTTTTTGAGAGAAGACGATTTTTTGCAGCTGTATATCTCAAATCCATCACGGATAAGAAAAAAGAGCTCTTCCCATGACCTAATAATTCTACCATGGTGAAACTTTTTTGTTTTTAGTATAGAAAAAATCTTCTAAGGATATTCTAAGCAATCAATTTTCAGGAAACACAAATCGAGGAATCACTTTCTATTTGCCAAACAAGATTTTGATGAAAAGATATGAATATTTGATTGTTCGTGTGCTTAGATTCTTGCAATCTAATATCCATATGTTACATAATTGCTTCTGTCACACTTGTTCAAATAGCATGACAGCTTGGTAATATTCAAAATTCCATTCCTTTTCTTTTGTTTTCTCTTTTCTTTTTAATAAAAGAAGAGGAAAAAGCTCTAAGAAAAGCAAAATTTTGATCTTAGAAAACAACTACCATGAGGATTAGCTAAAATTAAGATAATTGAGGATAAGTATTCATACAATCATCGGCTTAATTTCCTTCTCGAAAGAACATAAGATGTTCTTGAAGTTATTAGTGACATTTATAGCCATAGTTATCACTAAGGGATTAAATTCATGCGAGCCCCATCTTAAATGCTCATTGAACTCTCCTGTTGAGCATACAATAGAGGCATCTAGAGAGAGTGGCAGTAAGTTTTTCCAATACCTTCTCAAGAGGCTTCCAAAGGGAATAGGGCATATTATTATGGTGGTGCCACATGAGTTTATAAATCTGGAATAACCCTTCACCCAATAGAATAAAAGTATTAGAGCGAGTCTATACTCTTATGAATCATGTGAATCCTTCACTGGGGATACTAAGGTCGTGCCAGACTTCAGCCATGAGTGATCCTCATGCTAGAGCAAGAACAATATGTAGTGCTATTAAGCTAGAGAGTATTATCATTTATATTTGTTGATGAGGTTGTTATATGGATTTATAAAATATACACTAGTCCTCTATCGAACAAGATGTCAAGATCCTTTGTCGGTACAAGCTTCGCATTACAAAGTATTATGCATAGTCTGCCACTTGTACGATGCTTGATAAATGCTTCTTTATTCCGCAAATATATTATAGCTATCCATGTCTAAAATAGGATACATGGTAGCATTTAAATTTGCACGATATTTTACAGTTCAGACCTTATATCGTAGAGGATCTGCATCCAATCCTCTATTGAAGTTGGCAACGGATCCTCTAGGGTACAAACTTTGTGCCACAATATATGACTCGGACCACAAATGATAAGAAGGTGTCACATTGATACATAAAAGCTATTCTCCATGACCATATACTTGGCTCTTTTAAGCATGATGGTAGTGATCGCTAATGATAAATGCAACAATAGATGCTCCAAAATATTAGTTGGATGTTGTTCCAATGTTAAATCTAACATCAGCTCCATTTATGGTAACTACTCCATCGAAGTATGATTTGATCATTCCCAAGGAAATAAAGCAGCCGAGGTACCAATAAAGGTGAATTCGATGGATTCAAATAAAGATCAAACTTAGCTAGGGTGCACTATATGCATGCCCTCTAACTCAAGTTTTTTTCTATCTTTTTCCCCCATTTTCAGCACCACCTTAATCTTTACCTTAGTCTTTATGTAAGCATCAAATGATGGTAGAGAAAAAAAATAAAGAGAAAGATAGGATAAGAAGAAAACCAGAAGAGCATACATATAACTAGGATATTCATTGGACCACCACTCTTCAGATAACTAGGACCACCTTGTGCCTCGGAAATGAAAACCTCTAGTAACCAATAGCAGCTTATTCTGGAGCATTCACAGAATTAGGTCAGACCAAAAACGGCTATAGCCAAAAAGGCTTCAGGTAGGAGAGGACTAGACTTCTGGGGATCCCAATTACCATCTTCAATAATGAAAACAACATCAAGGAGGCTATCATCCAAAAGTCCATATTAAGATTAAATGGTCGTTAGAATGGGATAACCAAGGATCATGAGAGAAATTGAAGGAGATGCCTTTACCTATTAGCCATATGGATTGGTCTTCGATTTCACAAACTGCTTTCTGGATTGGAAGGGTTCCTCTTGAAGGCCAGTCTCTGGTCCAAGTTGGAACATCATCCCAGCATTCTCACTTGCATCTCGGATTTTCATTGGAACAGTGCAGTTAGCTAGAAGATGGGCTGGCGATGAAAATTATAATGAGTAAAAGCTGTGACCACAAAACTAACTTGATGTAGGGTAAAAGCTGTGACCACAAGACTAAATTGCCGTCACTATCACTAATAGTAAGAAGCAATTCTCTAATGCTAATCCCTGTTGTTCAAAGAGATCCAACCCATTGATCTTGTTGCTACATCACCGAGATCTTGATTGATACTTTTGACAAATCAAGTAAGTTCGAACCATGTCCTATTTCTCTCTAACATAATTAATAAGTGCATTTGAAGTGTTAGACAGCATTTAGATAAAATTAATTGGACATCAATCACAATATTAGTCTCTAACTAGCCAGTCTAATTCGGTTTAGACATCTTCCAAATGACTTACGAAGTGGATTCTGAAAACAGTTCTTTGTTTTCAATTCGCTAATCAGTATCTAAAACAAGAAATTTTTGACAGGGAATAGAAAAGTTCTAGCCCGGACTAGTTAACTTAAATCCAAGGCAGCCACCGTCAGTTTTGACTGTAATAAATGATTCTTTTATACGCTTCCAAAGCTACCCAAACAACAAAAACCAAATGGAACCATGGTTTCTAACAGCACCCTGCAGTTCCTGCAATTTTGTCAATATTCATACAAAAAAAAAAAGCTCAGCTTTGTGAAAATGAAAGAAATCAACTTGCAGTGCCATGGTCTTCTAAAAATTTGTCTGACAAGTAGCAGCAGGAACTAGAAAATAGGACTCCCATATTTGTAGGAATCATGATGTGCAAACTAACAAGTCCCACAACCATTTTGGAAAGGGACAAAAACTTCAATCCATCATATTACTAATTTCACAATCTTAGCCAAAGCCGCAAGCTCCATCAAATGTGAAGATACCTTCGCAAAGGAAACTCCAGCCAGAAAAGCCGGGTCACGAACTTCTTCTGATAACCATGCCTCCCTTTTCTTATCCTCTTACTCCTAAAATTTTTCATCCAGCTCCCCCCTTCAATGCAGCGGATGATCATGTCTAATAAGGTACGATTTCTCCTTTCTGCTATACTATTTAAGAAAAGGGAGGGGTCCATTCAGAGAGAATGTCTTTGTCTTTAAGATGATTAAGCAATTCACTAGACAAACATTCTCCTCCTCGATCAGATCGAAGGATTTTAATACTATGTCCAGTTTGTTTCTCAACCATACTTTAATACTCCTTAAATTTATCAAAGGCTTCGGACTTGTGTTTCATAGGATACACATGTCCAAACCTTGATAAATCATTAATGAAATTGATGAAATAAGAGTATCCTCCTCTATTTGAGTTGTCATAGGTCCATATACATATGTGTGTATAAGACCTAATAGCTTAGTTGCCCTTTCTTCATGTTTAGTGAACGGAGACTTAGTCATTTATCCTATGAGGCAGGATTCACAAGTTCCTAATGATTTAAAATCATAAGGATCAAAGAAGTTATCTTTGTATAACTTGCTTATCATATATTCACTTATATGACCTAATCAGCAATGCCAAAGAAAAGTTGCATTAACATTTTCTATCTTTCTTTTCTTGTTATCAACAAGCAAAACTTTATCATTGAGCAAAAGAAGTAGAAGACCATTATTAAACAAACCATGACCAAACAATTCATTAGAATAAAAGATAGAGCAACCATTGTTCTTTTCATTTATTTCAAAACCTTGTTCTAATAACAAGGATACAAAAATAATATTTCTAATAATATTAGGAATATAATAACATTTCTTTAATTCCAATATCTTGCTAGAAGGTAATAACGACAAATAGGTGCCCACAGCTTCAGCATAAATGGCTTCTCTACTCGTGCCATAGAGCTTGAAGTCACCCTTCTTCAACTTTTTAACTCTTTGTAGTCCCTGCAATGACTTGCATATATAAGATCCACATGCAGTATCCAATACCCATGAGTAAAAAACTAAAGAATTCAATGATAAATTAGTTTGTATTATGTACAAACCTTTTGATGCTTCTCCACCAGCATCTTGCTTCAAACTCGCAAGATATATCTTGCAGTTCTTCTCCAGTGTTCCTGCTTGCCGCAGTGAATACATGCTCGATCAATAGAAGGCTTCTTTGCCTTCTTCCTCTTTTGCATGCTACTTTTAGGGTTCCTCTTTCTCTTTGAACCCTTCTTTATTGCATGTTTCTTCTTCCCATCAACTAAAAGAATATGAGCCTTATCACCCTTGAAGTGACTCTCAGCTGTCTTGAGCATATTCAACAGCTCAGGTAATAAATATTTAGTTTGTTCATGTGATAGTTCATGATAAACTGCGAGAAGGAGCCTAGGAGTGATTGTAGGATCAAGTCTTGATTAAGCTCTCCATCCATTACAAACCCTAATTGACCTAACCGAGTGATTAAGTCAATCATCTTCAAAATATAAGCTTGAACGGATGAGCCCTCACTCATACGTGCATAGAACAACTGCTTCAAAATCTCATATCGAGTAGCCCTACTTTGCTCTCCATAAAGCTCTTTAAGATTGAGCAATATGGACTAAGGTTTCTGCTCCTCATGCTGCCTCTGCAATTCATTGCTCATCGAGGCCAACATGATATACTTAACAGTCAAACTATCATTCGGCCACATTTTATTTGTGGCCCGTTGCTCCTTTGTAGCATCGTCTTCGATCAAATTTGGATTAGGAGAGTCGAGTATGTAGGAAACCTTTTTCTGAGTTAAGACAATTTCCAGGTTCCTCAATCAGTCCACATAATTTGGACTCTATTAATTTAACCTTATACAATCTAATAAATGGCTGATCAGGTCAGAGGTTATCCCAAATTAATTCTAAAATTAATTTGAATCAATTAATTAAGCCAGTTCAAATCAATTTTGATCCAAATTGGTGCGATAGTTAGCCACATGTGCTAGCATGCTGATTGGCTAACCAATTAAATTAATTAATCTTATTAAAATGATTATTTGATCAATTCCTTTATGTGCATGACCCATTGGGTTCCTTATCTAACCAACAGTAGGTCTAGCTTTAAATTAATTTAGTTCGATTAGAAACTGACTAACCGAATTAGGTCAAATCGTGCTAGCCGTAGTTGCCAATTTGAATTATCTTTCAAATTGACTCATGAATTAAATAAATATAATTCATGAAAACCTACAAGATATGATTGACATCTTGCAATGTGTCATGCCTATCTAGAAGATAAAAAATTTGATAGAATTACCAAAATACCCTTCAGTGGCAAGTTACTGTGCAATTCAATCCTTCGATCTCTTTTTATCCCGAATAAGTGATGGGTATGGAAAAGTGTAAAACCCTAACATTTTATTCATTTAAATCTTAAATAAATAATAAAGACTCGATAAATAAAAAATTAGAAACCTATTCTAATTTTATTTGCTTTGATCAAAGACTTCTTGAGTCATCATATGATGAGATTACATGGGATATCTTCTTCTCTTTCTAGGAATGATCGATTCATTATTGACCTACTCATAACCTTCATACATAATCCTCCATATCCATGAACCCCATACATGACTTAGCCATGAATGAGTATGAACTAAAATATAGATTCATGTGCATAAGATTCTATGGTAATCTCAGGTCTAAGGATCACTTGCACAACTCCCACTAAGAGAACAATCTTTTGATAAGTAAGTAAGATCTCCATAAGATGTTCTCAATGCGGATCAATTCAGTGAACTTATATCCTAATGAGCAACCACATTCTTTTATTAGTATCGCTACGCAGGTGGTTGTACGACTAACCACCCTCTTCATTGAGCATACATAGAATGTGCCAGTCTTACCAAAATCATCGATTCCCGACTCGATAATCCTTTGACTGAAAATAGTTTAGATTGAAGTTTTTAGGAACTTAGGTCTCATCGTTATGAACTTCATCATAACTCTAATTTCATTGCCCTAACCTTATGGGATTCATCATAATCTTAATAAATATAAAACACAACATATGATGAATAAAAAATACCTTTTAATTGATAAAATATCATACATGAGTTAGAAGAAATTATAAAAAATGCCCTTATTTGATTAGCTTTTAGGGCACTACTCTTTCAATCACCGATAGACGGAAGGACTTAGTGGCCATAGGGAGCACTTGTATGTGCTGATCGAAAGCCTAGTGACAAGAAAGAGAGGGAGCGAGCTAGGCCCGGTGGATAGAGGTGAAACGCTATAGGCACTATTTTTACTTCTCGTAGTTATAACGATGAAATACATCGTTAAAATTATTTAAAAAATATATATAATATATATAACAATAAAACTTATTTTTTATCATTATAAAATATAAAATATAAAAAATGTTATAATGATGAAATACATTTTTCATCGCAATACCTTGAAATAAAAAATTATTTTTTATAAAAATCTTAATTTATAATGACTAAACAAATTTTCATCGTTATAAATAAATTTATAGCAATGAAATAAAATTTCATCATTATACATAAATTTATAGTGACCAAATACATTTATCATTGTAATACCATGAAATAAATATTTATTTTTTATAAAAATATCAATTTATAACAATGAAACAAAATTTCATCGTTATAAATAAATTTATGGTGACGAAACAAAATTTTGTCATTATAAATAAATTTATAACGATGAAATACATTTATCATTGTAATACCTTGAAATAAATATTTATTTTTTTTATAGAAATCTTAATTTATAACGATGAAACAAATTTCATCGTTATAAATAAATTTATAGCAACAAAATACATTAGTCATCATAATACCTTAAAATAAAATTTATTTTTTAAAAAATCTTAATTTATAATGACAAAATGAAATTTCATCATTATAAATAAATTTATAGCAATGAAAAAAAATATTTTTGTCATAATACCTAGAAATAAAAAGTTATTTTTAATTTGTTTTGAAATAGACATATAATAATATTTTATTACGAAGAAAACTATTTTCATTGTAAAAAAATATTTATTACAGTGAACTTATGTGCCATAATAAGTCCAAACAATATTACAATGAATTTAATTTATTTTTACCGTTATAAGTAAACATATAGTAGTGAAAATTTTTTACCGTAATAATTCGCCATAAAAAGTTCTCTTTTTTTATGGTGATACTCAGGATGGTAACCTTGTAGATTTGAAATTTAAATAGTCAAATAAAATTTAAGTTAATATTCGATGTATCCGAAAATAATTTTTTAGTCATTGGAAATATACATCACTTAATACATTTAAGTTTAACAAAATGATCTTAGGTTATGGTGCAGATCTCTTTTGCTCAACTATACTCCCCCATTATCTCCAAATGAATGTACTACTCTAAATATGAAAGGCAAGATATAATAGAATAATAATCATAACATGCCATTAAGCAATAATCACTCTAACTAGATATCTTATATAGTAAGTTAATAAAGAAATGCCATGCATATAAGTAATGTCATATCCAAATACAATAAAGAAAGAATTCATAATTTTAAATATTTAATTGATTCATAAAACAATAAATTGGATTGATCATAATTCATCCTGACTAGCTTGACCATATTCAAAATCATAGAATCAATCAATGTACAATCTCCATTAAATGGGCATTGGTCAAGTATAATCCTCACTAGTAGAACATTGATTAGATACGTTCCTTGTTGGTAGAGCATTGGCTAGGTTCAATCCCCATTGGCAGGGTATTGGCTAGGTTTAATCCCCATTGGCGGGGTATTGGCTAGATACAATTTTTACTAGATATTAAACATAGTTGACTAGGTTTCAAATTTTATAATAAAATATAGGCTAAACTATAGTATTGATCCTTGAACTTAGGGGGCTATGTCACTTTGGTCCTTGAACTTCAAAAAGTTACAAAAGTGATCGTGAACTTTTTTTTGTTTCAGTTTGATTTCTACCGTTAAATAGAGGAGATACCGTTTGATTCTATCTCACGTGGCAACACATGTGGCATACAGCTGGCAAAACTAAATTTCAAACCCATTATTAATATTTTAACCTATTAACCTAATATCCAATAATTCTAAAAAAATAATTTTCATTCTTCCCACACATGGCATCCAATGGGTCCTTCCTTCCTGTAGCCCCTTCCATCCATCGCAGCCTCCTCCATTCCTCACCTATAGTCTCCTCTAGGGATGAAGGAGGGGGTGCTCCCTCCCCTCCCCCCCTCCCCCCATGCTAGTGAGGGACAAAGGAGGGAACACCCCCGCCCCTCCTCATGCGGGTGAGGAACGAAGGAGGGGGCGTGGCCCCTTCCTCCTCCTCCTCCCTCGTCTACATGAGGGGGGAAGGGACGTTGAGCCCCTCCTTCGTCCCTCACCCGCATGGGAGGTACTCGCAGAAGAGGTCATAGGTGAGGAACATAAGAGGCCGCGACAAAGGGGAGTGATGGATGGAGGGGGCTGTGGCGGTAGGTGGAAGGTAGAGGGGGCCGTGGGGAGAGGAAAGCGGTTGGATACTGCGTATGGGAAAGGAAGAGATTATTATTATTTCTAGGATTATTGGATGTTGGGTTAACGGGTTAATAATAGGACTTTGCCACCCGTATGCTGATAGAGATATAGACTAAAAGATATGCTTTATGTTATGTCTTTACATTTTAATGAGAATTCATTTTGAGCTATGTGTGCCATTTACTATATATGTGCATGTGTCTAGTATTTACAAAGAGTATTTGATCTAGTGTGTAGAGTACGGCTTGCACACAGAAGACTAGATCATCGGTTCTTTTGGAATACAAGTTTATTGTTCACAGTTTTAGATGAAATTGGACACACCATCAGTAGAACTGTAGCACAAATTTTTAGTAGGTTTGTCTTGACTACGGAGAATGGTTTATTCTAACTATTTATGCTAGTACACTATGTGTGTATTGAATAGGACCCAGTTGAGTTAATTATTTTATACTGACTTTATAAAATAATTTAAAACTCATAAATATTATGATTACTTATGCTCTTAATCCGAATTCTATTTCTAGACACGTGTATGTAGTGATTATTGCTTTGATTACACATAGAGTGAGATTCTATATGAGTCAATAAACTCAGTGGGTTGGGCAATAACATTATATATGGTGAATATTAATAGTTGAAGGAATCCACGTCCTGTTAATTTGGATTGATGATATCCCCTTGAGAAAGCTTATAAGTTTTGATTGTATCAAATCTTGCAAGTGGATTTTGAATCCGATACATCAAATAAGTTAAGTGGATAAGTCTCAAGGATAATAAAGCTAATTAAATTATATTGCCAGTAATTAAATTTAATTGGTGGATATCTGTAATCTTAATGTGGGGGATAATAAGTATTTAATATTAAAGGCTCAAAATATAAATTCGAATATGATTAGGAGTACAATTATAATTCTTTAGTGGAATGAATTGTAATTTACGTAATTGAATCCTAACCCGGGGTAGGATTGGGAGATTTAATTACGTGGGAAGTCCTTTTCATATTTGCCTATTGGTCCCTGTTGTAGCCCTATAAATACCCTCTCAGTTGGTTGCTAGGGTTAACATTTTTTAGGAAAAAGAAAAATAAGAACCCTAGGTCGGCCGAGAGATCCCACCATCTTGTGAGAGAAGGAAGGTATTTTGGGAATACGGCGGAAGGCTAAAAGGTTGAGGTCGAGCAATCGAATCAAAGTGTTCCAAAGTTCAAATCTGAAGGTATGATCTTATACTCATAGATTAGAACGGTAAAAGTTTTTTGTATTACTCATATACGCTATAGCCATGATCTTGGGAGTATTCCGCGCTCCCCAACAGTGGTATCAGAGCCACGGCTGATACTGTATATGAATAATACGGCCATGTTCTTCATTAATCGGAATATGCATTCGTGGGATAGATCATGCTTGCTGCTAACGTTATTTTGCAGGTTTCTATCCTGTTATTATGGTCACATGAATGTATGTGTTTTGATTTGATATTGCTTAGATCTGTTTTATGAACTCGGTTTAAGGAGGCGTAGGATCATTGTAATATTTCATAGCATGTATGCTCCAATTTTTTGAGAGCTTTGTGATTGTAAATACGTAGCATGTGAACTCCTATATGGAGGCATAGGATTTTTGTAATCTGGTGTGGCTCTGATGGAGGAAGAAGACCTCTGCAAAAAGCAGGATAGGATTCTGAGCAGAATCCGTTGCAGATAGGATTCTAAGGAGAATCCATTGCAGATAGGATTCTGAGAAAAATCCATTGCATGATAGGATTCTAAGGAGAATCCGTTGCAGATCAGGATTCTAAAGAAAATCCAAAGCACGAAGGGATATCCCTGCTGGGGGCCAGCCCCCAGACCCCTATATGCGAAGCGGCAAATCGTCGAGCAAAGTAGCAATCATGGTGCAACGGGGATCTTCATCTGCGTGAAGAATTTTGACCATAATAACAAGGATTTTATTTATCTTATTTATATTGGTTATGTTGCATACTTGATTGTTTATCATTTTGTTCTTATGTCTATAACTAGGAGAACATGGTTAATTGGATAATCACTTGCTGTTTATGTTTTGAATTTATAAGATAATCAACACAAGTTTTATAACCCTCAAAATATTATTTAAATAACTAAGTGGGAGAGGGAATTAATCACATTTAAATCCCATGGTCCCATCACTTGTTTATTGGTGAGGTAGTTAATTTCACGTGTTAGCATTAGTGCTTTCCTCCCCATAGGATGAAA
>UESW01003949.1:253753-339385 GCA_900491605.1 Calamus simplicifolius
GAAACCAGTCCAAAAACATGATAGCCGAATTGGAGCAAAACAAATGCGATCTGAAACATATTGACAAGTAGAGAAGATTGCATGCGCCTGCCAGACAAAAGAGCAATCATTGACGAAAGGCACTCGAGAAATTTGGTGAGAACAAAGGAAATTTGAGTAACAAAAAGCAGAGGAAAGTTGGAATATGCGACGCTATCGTTCAAGGGAGAAAAAGTGGAAGTAAATCGATCGGTAGAAACAACAACTGAAGCCACCGGATGTAATCGAGATAATATAGAGAAGGGAGACACAAAACAAAAAGGCAGAGGACAATCTGATCGAACTGGGCAAAAAAATAAAATGCAGCGAAACTTCTAAAAGAGAAAATGCACGAAAGAAAAATAACAATCAGAAGAAATATCGAGACAAAAGAGGTAGCGCATCACCAATACAAGAAGATTGGATCATGTAATGCAAAACAGAGAGAGATAACGGACACCAAAGAAGAAGGAAAGAAGACAGTTGAAAGCAATATAAACAGAAGGAAGCAGGCATTGGAACTCCGACTACCAGAGAAGTTATCAAGCACATCTCCAGTACATACTCTTCAGTAATTTGTAAAATGCATTGGCCATTCAGAAATGAGTTCATACTGGTTCCTGCGTCTGGGGTGTGGCAGCGGAGAGGAGCTCACGGGGTCGGCGACTTCTCCCTTGGTTCCGGCGTCCGGGGTGTGGCGGTGGAGAGGAGCTCGCGGGGGTCGACACCTTTTCCCCTAGTTCCGGCGTCCGGGGTGTGGCGGAGGAGAGGAACTCGCTGGGGGGTCGGCGAGGGTTAGGGTTTCGCGAATGGGTAGGCGCTCTTAGGAGAGAGCGGGCATCAGCGGAAAAGGGGGAAAAGTAATGACTTATTACGACGAAATGTTAATTTCGTCGTAATAAGTATTTTTATTACGGCGAAAAATAATTTTCGCCGTAATAAAAAGATAAAAAAATTAAAAAAAAAAAACTCGTAAAATGAAATGTTGTCGTATTACGACGAAATTTTAATTATGTCGTAATACGTCTTTTTATTACGGCGAAAATTATTTTTCGCCGTAATAAAAAGATAAAAAAATTTTAAAAAAAAACTCGTAAAATGAAATGTTGTCTTATTACGACGAAAGTTTAATTTCGTCGTAATACGTCTTTTTATTACGGCGAAAAATAATTTCGCCGTAATAAAAAGATAGAAAAATTAAAAAAATTAACTCGTAAAATGAAATGTTGTCTTATTACGGCGACATTTTGCTTTCGTCGTAATAAGTATTTTTATTACGGCGAAAAAATACGTCGCCGTAATAAAAAAATAGAAAAATTAAAAAAAAAACTCGTAAAATGAAATGGTGTCTTATTACGACGAAATTAAAATGTCGTCGTAATAAGTCTTTTATTATGGCGAACAATAATTTCGTCGTAATAAAAAATAGAAAAATTAAAAAAAATTAACTCGTAAAATAAAATGTCATCTTATTACGACGAAATTTTAATTTCGTCTTAATACGTCTTTTTATTACGGCGAAATTTATTTTTCGCCGTAATATAAAGATAGAAAAAATTAAAAAAAAAAACTCGTAAAATGAAATGTTGACCTATTACGACGAATATATAATTTCGTCGTAATACATCTTTATATTACGGCGAAATAATTTTTCGCCGTAATATAAAGATAGAAAAAATTTAAAAAAAAAACTCGTAAAATGAAATGTTGACCTATTACGACGAATTTATAATTTCGTCGTAATAAGTCTTTATATTACGGCGAAATAATTTTTCGCCGTAATATAAAGATAGAAAAAATTTAAAAAAAAACTCGTAAAATGAAATGTTGACCTATTACGACGAATATATAATTTCGTCGTAATACGTCTTTATATTACGGCGAAATAATTTTTCGCCGTAATATAAAGATAGAAAAAATTTAAAAAGAAAATTCGTAAAATAAATATTGACTTATTACGATGAATTTCTAATTTCGTCGTAATAAGTCTTTATATTACGGCGAAATAATTTTTCGCCGTAATATAAAGATAGAAAAAATTTAAAAAGAAAATTCGTAAAATAAAATATTGACTTATTACGACGAATTTCTAATTTCGTCGTAATAAGTCTTTATATTACGGCGAAAATTTATTTCGCCGTAATAAATAATTGTTATGACGAATTTAATTTTTATTTCGTCGTTATAAGGTATCCTATAACGACGACAATATTTCGCCATAATAGGTTCGCCACAAATACCACATTTTCTTGTAGTGGTAGTTCCTTATGCTTCTGCAGTAGGAAGCCTAATGTATGCTATGCTATGTACTAGAACTGATATCTATTTTGCCGTAGGCATGGTTAGCAGATTTCAGTCTAACCCTGGGCGAGAACATTGGACTGCAGTAAAACATATAATTAAGTACCTAAAAATGACTAAAGATTATATGTTAGTTTACCAAGCAGATAGTCTTGTGCCTATAGGATATACATATTCGGACTTCCAATCAGATAATGAATCTAGAAAATCAACCTCATGATATGTGTTCACTTTGGGTGGTGGAGCAATTAGCTAGAGGAGTGTGAAGCAAACTTGTGTTGCTGACTCTACCATGGAAGCTGAGTATATGGCTGCATCAGAGGCTGCAAAAGAGGCTGTTTGGCTTTCTTTTGGATCTTAGTGTGATACCTTCAGTGCAATTACCTAATACACTTTATTGTGATAATAGTGGGGCAGTTGCTAATTCGAAGGAACCCAGGACCCATAAGAAATCTAAATACATTGAGCGTAAGTATCACCTGATACGTGACATCGTGCAAAGAGGTGACGTGCTGGTGACCAAGGTTACATCTGAGGACAACCTGGCAGATCATTTTACAAAGAGTTTAACTTTGAAAGTTTTTGATAGACATGTAGAGGGCATGGGAGTTAGATGTGTACAAGCATTGCTTTGAGTCTAAGTGGGAGATTGATAGAGATATAGACTAAAAGATATGCTTTATGTTATGTCTTACATTTTAATGAGAATTCATTTTGAGCTATGTGTGCCATTTACTATATATGTGCATGTGTCTAGTATTTACAAAGAGTATTTGATCTAGTGTGTAGAGTACGGCTTACACACAGAAGACTAGATCATCGGTTCTTTTGGAATACAAGTTTATTGTTCACAGTTTTAGATGAAATTGGACACACCATCAGTAGAACTGTAGCACAAATTTTTAGTAGGTCTGTCTTGACTACGGGGAATGGTTTATTATAACTATTTATGCTAGTACACTTTGTGTGTATTGAACAGGACCCAGTTGAGTTAATTATTTTATACTGACTTTATAAAATAATTTAAAACTCATGAATATTATGATTACTTATGCTCTTAATCCGAATTCTATTTCTAGACACGTGTATGTAGTGATTATTGCTTTGATTACACATAGAGTGAGATTCTATATGAGTCAATAAACTCAGTGGGTTGGGCAATAACGTTATATATATGGTGAATATTAATAGTTGAAGGAATCCATGTCCTATTAATTTGGATTGATGATATTCCCTTGAGAAAGCTTATAAGTTTTGATTGTATCAAATCTTGCAAGTGGATTTTGAATCCGATACATCAAATAAGTTAAGTGGATAAGTCTCAAGGATAATAAAGCTAATTAAATTATATTATCAGTAATTAAATTTAATTGATGGATATCTGTAATCTTAATATGGGGGATAATAAGTATTTAATATTAAAGGCTCGAAAATATAAATTCAAATATGATTAAGAGTACAATTATAATTCTTTAGTGGAATGAATTGTAATTTACATAATTGAATCCTAACCCGGGGTAGGATTGGGAGATTTAATTATGTGGGAAGTCCTTTTCATATTTGCCTATTGGTCCCTGTTGTAGCCCTATAAATACCCTCTCAGTTGGTTGCTAGGGTTAACGTTTTTAGGAAAAAGAAAAACAAGAAACCCTAGGTCGGCCGAGAGATCCCACCATCTTGTGAGAGAAGAAAGGTATTTTCGGGAATACAGTGGAAGGCTAAAAGGTTGAGGTCGAGCAATCGAATCAAAGTGTTCCAAAGTTCAAATCTGAAGGTATGATCTTATACTCATAGATTAGAACGGTAAAAGTTTTTGTATTACTCATATATACTATAGTCGTGATCTTGGGGGTATTCAGCGCTCCCCAACATATGCCACGTGTATTGCCACGTGGGGCAAAAATTAAATGACATCTCTCTTGTTTAATGGTAGTAATCAAACTGAAACAAAAAGAAAGTTTAGTATCATTTTTGCAATTTTTTGAAGTTCAGAAATCGAAGAGACATAACCCCCTAAGTTCAAGGGTCAATACTATAGTTTAGCCTAAAATATATCCAATTGTAATCCATATCAATATAATTTTTGACCCAGAAAATTTATTCAAAGCTCAATTTAAAGTATGTATGCATAGGTCATAGGTTAAAGGTCATCTAAGCCTTTTTCCCAACTACATGGGGTCGACTATATGAATATGCTTTCTCCACTCTGCTCTATTCAGGACTAAGTCAACATTCAAATTACAAATAGTTATATCTTTTTTAATTATTTTATCCATATTAGTTTAGGTCTACCTCTATCTCTATCCTTACCATGAATTATTAAAAGATAACTCTTTCTAACTGGAGCATCTAAAGGTCTACGTTGTATATGTCCAAACCACTATAATCAATTTTTTTCTCATTTTATCTTCAATGGGGCTACTCCTATCATTTCTCTTATATGTTTATTTTTAATTTTATCTTTTAAAGTTTTACCGCATATTCATATTAACATACGCATTTCTGTCATACTTAATTTATTGATATGTTGTTTCAATATTGCTCAACACTCTATTCCATATAGCATAGCTAGCCTAATAGCGATTTTATAGAATTTTTCTTTTCATTTTAATGGGATGCACCGATCATACAATACTTTCGAAGCACCCCTCTACTTACTCCATTCTGCTTTAATTCTATGATTCACATCTTCACCTATTTTACCTTCTTACTGGATACTTGATCCCAGTTACTAAAATTTTTCACTCCTTGATATCTCTTGGCTTACAATCTTCACTGTTTCTTCATTTGTATTTCTACTCCCACTAAAATTATATTTCATATATTAAGTTTTAGTTCTACTAATCTTAAAACCTTTGAATTCTAAAGTCTCTCTCTAAATCTTAGCTTAGCATTTACTTCAGATTTAGTTTTATCAATCAACACTATATCATCTGCAAATAATATACACCATAGGATATCATTTTGAATATATTTAGTTAATTCATCCATAACTAATACAAAAGGATATGGACTTAAGACAGATCTTTGATGTAAATCTACAATAATTGAAAACTCACTAATTTCTCATATTGTTGTTTTAACAATAGTTATTGCTCTATCATACATATCTTTTAAATTTTAGATATATATGCATAACTTTTAAAAATAGTATATACTATTATAATTAGAAAACATTCAATTGCAAAATTCATGAATTAATTATAATGCTTTGATGTCAATATTTTATTAAAAATAGGTATTCATATAAAATCTTAGAAAGTGAACCATCACCTATCTCATATATATGAATCATTGCAATCCCAATCAACTTTTAATATTCCTTTCAAAACTTATTACTATTTTACAAGAAAGACCATCAGATAAATTAATTAACTTTGAATGTCATCATCATATTATAAAATTAGAATCAATGTGAAGTTCTTTAATGATATTAAATCCTTACCAATTCAATATATATATATAGCATGCATGAAATAAAAATTCTTAATCATATGTAACTCTTAATTATATAGACCATAAGGCTTATTCTAGCAAGTAAAAAATCTCTCTGAATTAGAAAAAAATCTTTAAGAAATTCACTCATGATTTTTCATATAAAAGAAAACTATATCAATCTAGCATCCCTTTGGACATTAAATTTTTTAGTTAACCTATTAAATCCTTCAAGTTACCCTTAATTAATAAATTCTTAAAGCCATCTTCTTCTCAAACTTTAAATAGATGGTCCCCTATACAAAAGAAAGTATACGATTTTCAAGTGCTTCTTTGTTTTAAATTTATTTCTCATTTATATCTTTTTGTTTAGAATTTTATACATATATTTGCATTGTGTTAAACTAAATGCAAGATAATAATATTAAAATATTTCTATCTAATAAAACGTAATAATATGTTTCAAATGCAACATAATACAACACAAATATAAATACAAACAGTACCCCAAACATATATACCCTAACCACTATTTAATATATATAAATACTATGTATGTAACAATATATCAGAATATATTATAATTAGTACATAAATATAATATTATATTTTTAGGATGCATTGGGGGTAAAATTGGCTAGAATGGATGTATAGGATTTAGTGTCTAGATTCTTCTCACATGTTGAAGAGAGGATAGAGCCAACGACTGTGTGTGCTTTAAGATTCGGGTTGAGAGGTCTTCGTCCCCGATCTTCGTTACTGTTGTTGCTGATTTCATCCTTGTTTCTTGATGGCAAGTTCTTTACTTTTGTTGCTGATTTCATCCTTGTTTCTCCCAGTGATGGCAAGTTCTTTCGCCCAGCCTCCGGTCGGTCTGATGCCCTGATGAATGCTGGAATGTATTGGAGCCATGCTCGCTCTGGCCGTTACAATTGGGTTTCCCCTGCTCCTTCTCCGATTGTTGTGGCAGAGTTGGAGCGGCTGTATCCGGATATCATCCAAGTGACGGTGTGGTCCTTGGAGGAGGAGATCGGCAAATGGAAGGACCAGGCGGTCCTTGCTCGTAGTTTGGCGCGTTGGGTTCCTTCGGAGGTGCTGGTGCGCGAGCTTCATTATGCCGGCATCTCGGGAATATCGAAGCTGTGGCCTTGGCGCACCGTCACTATCTTCTCCTGTTTGAGGATGCAAAGGCCACGGATTTTGTCTGCACAAACCATGGGTTATCAATGGCCAACCCATTGTTGTGGCGGAGTGGAAGCTAGAATTTGTTCCGTCGAAGAGTTCGCTTCTTTAGGCGCTTCTCTGGATCCGTCTGCCGCTTCTCCCCATTGAATTCTGGTCGGATGATGCTCTGGCTTCAATCCTTTCAGCTGCTGGGAAGTTCCTGTACTCCAATGATTTAGACCAAGGAACGAAAATGCGGTGGCTTTGCTCGAGCTTGTGTCAGTGTCGACCTGAGCAAGCCTCTTCGGCCTGGTGCTCGGATTAGAGGCTCTGGTAATCCATTCTGGCAGCAGTTCTCCTTTGAGCATCTTGACAAAATATGTTGCTCATGTGGTTCCTTGCATCTTGCCGGGGACTGTGGATCGGGGACGGCTTCCTCCTCATCCTCTTTGGGGTTTCGTTTCGGGCTTGGATGGCAGCTTTGAGACGAAGGAAGTCTCCTATGATGCAGCAATCTGATCCCCTGCACTCCTTTGTTTCGGGTAAGTCAGCGCCTTCTTCTCCTAGGTTAAAGGATGATTGGCAATTACCTAAGAAAGTAGCACGGAGGCATCTAGCCAGGGGGTCGAAGGGTCTGGGTGCCTTCCCCTCTTCGGGGGTTTCCTAGGCTCCCTCTTCTTCCTCCTATCGGCCTGCCTCTGTGACTGAAGGGTCGGCATGCTGGTTGTCTTCCTCTATGCTGGTTGTTGAGGGCGAGCGGCCTTTGGTGCCGAGAGCTTTGTCTAGGGCTAGGGTCAGGAAGCCTTCACTGGAGATTGATGGTTCAGACCCCAGGATCCCTTGCTCTCTGACTGGGAATCCAGCGTGCCGGTCTGAAGACAGCGTGCCGATTGGAGTGATGGGTGGATCCCAGGAGCTGGAGACATGCTCTTTGGTCTTAGTTCCTATGGTGTCTGTGAACTCGGGGAATTTTGTCAATAACCCTTTTGTGTCAGGGACCCTTAAGTCTAGTGGGGTTAGTTTGTCTGGCCCGTCGAAGAGGCGCGCGGTGGAGCCTGTGTCGCAGAGGGTTGTGTCCAAGGCTTCCAAAGCCAAAGGGAAAGCACCTCTTCGAGGTAAAAATGTTGAGAAGGGCTCTTTTACATTCTCGGCTTTGCCTGAGTCCCCTAGGGGCACGGAGGGTCTGGCTGGGATGAGGGTGCTAAAACCTCGTTGGAAGGACAGTCTGGTCCAGGATCTACGTTAGGATCATCCCAGCAGGTTCAGGTGGTCGGATTGGACCATGACATGGCTGTCGCCCGTCTTAAGGCTGCCATACTGAAGGATGGTACCGCTGAGGCCATGGACTCGGTCCAGGTGGATGAGGGTTGTGATCAGGGAGCTGAGGGTCCTCAGTTGTCTAATGATCATGTTGTTGAGCAGGTGACTGGGGACACGGCTGGGGTCCCCCTCTCTCCTAATTCTAAATGAAGATTCTTGTTTGGAATGTGCGAGGGGCCCTAAAACCCTCATTTCGGTCTTCTTTTGGAAGGCTTCACCAGCTTCATACTCTTGATATCTGTATCCTGTCGGAAACTCGGCTGTCTGGGATAGTCTGACTTGGCTTCGGAGACAGATCTCTAGACAGTGGGATTCTTATGCTATTGAGTCAGTTGGTCTTTCTGAGAGGCATTGTGGTGTTATGGAGACCGGATAAAATCCGTGTTTTTGCCTTCTACGGGTGTGGTCAGCAAGTGGCTTTGGTCGTCTCAAGGGGTCCTCTGCTCCTTGGCTACTTTCAGGGGTTTATGTTAGTATTGATTTTAGGGCTCGTCGTGTGCTCTGGGATGAGATCCTCTTGCTTCTCGTCCAGGGTTTTCCCTCCCTCATTGCTGGTGCTTTTAATTGTATTGTGGGGGCCTCTAAGAAGAGAGGGGGTAGATAGGTTGTTGGGTCTTCTGATATTGTTGAATTCAGAATTTCATTTCCTCGATGGGTCTTTTGGATTTGGGCTTTGCTGGATCCCAGTTCACCTGGTGCAATAACCGCCAGGGGTCTGCCAGAGTTTGGGAGAGACTGGATAGGGCTTTGGCTTCTACCAACTGGCTTCAGCTATTTTCGTCTGCTTCTGTCACTCATTTGCCCAGAATTGGCTCTGATCATTGTCATATCCTTATTTCTACTGATGTGATTATTTAGCGCTCGAGGCAGTTCAAATTTGAGAAGTTTTGGACTTTTTACTCTTCAGCGAGGTGCATCATTTTTTAGGTTTGACGGATGCCGTCAGAGGGAGTGCCGCTTATAGACTCTCTAGACGTCTGCTCCTTACTAGCCGCAGGCTTTCTAGCTGGAACAGAAGGGAGGTGGGGGATATTATGAGGCAAGTTGAGCAGGTGGAGTCTATTATCTCTTCATTGCAGACCAAGGAGGATCAGGAGGGTTTTCTTCTTGATTCATCTGTCTACCCTAAGATCTACCTTGGCCATCTATCATTCTCTTTTGATGCAGCAGGAGACTTATTGGAGGCAAAGGTCTCGTATTCAGTAGATTAAGGAGGGGGTTGTAATACGAGATTCTTTCATCAAACTACTTTAAGTCGGCATGCGGCGAATTGCATCAGGTGTTTAGTTGATGATGAGGTCAGTCTGAGGATGATCCGCAGGCTATCAGGGATAAGTTCCTTAATTTTTTTCAGTCTAGGTGGACTGAGATGTCTGGGGATGGGGTCTCTATTTCTTTTGTTTTGCCTTCATGCAAGGTCTTTGATATGGAGAATGATATCCTTACTAGGCCTTTCTCTATGGAAGACATTCGCCTTGCTCTTTGGGATCTTGGTCCTGACAAGGCCCCTGGCCCTGATGGGTATCCGCCTTTATTCTTTCGCCACTACTGGGATATTGTTGGGTCGAATGTGGGCTTGGCCATCCAGTATGTGTTTCAGGCTAATATATGCCTTCTGCTTGGAAGCGGACTCTTGTCACCTTGGTGCCCAAACGTCCTGACGCTTCCTCTCCCCAGCATTTCGGCCAATCAGTCTATGCACCACATTATATAAGATTTGTGCTCATCTTTTGGTGGTCCGGATGGCTTCGGTGATCTCTCGTCTCATCTCTTAGGAGCAGGGAGCTTTCCTCAGGGTTGTAGTATCACGGACAATGCCCTGTTGGCTCAGGAGTTTATGCATGACCTTCAGAAGCTTCTAGATGTCAATGCCTTATGGCGATCAAGCTTGACATGGAGAGAGCTTATGACAGATTGAGGTGGGATTTTCTGTGCTGTACTCTTCATGAGTTTGGTTTCCATGAGACTTTTGTTGACTGGGTGATGGAGTGTGTCCAGAGACCATCTTTCTCTCTCCTGATTAATGGGGATCGGACAGAGTTCTTTCACTCGGAGGTTGGTCTGAGACAGGGTTGTCCTCTCTCTCCATTCTTGTTTATTCTCTCTGCTGATGCTTTATCCTGGGATCTTGCTCTGGCTATGTGGTCGTCAGCTATTGACCCTTATTCGGCGGGCCCCCTTGGCCCTTCACTGTCCCATCTTCTCTTTGCTGATGACTGTCTCCTACTGGGGAAGGCTTCTACAGATAATGCCACCACCTTTGCGACTATTCTTCATTCCTACTATCATGCCTCGGGTCAGAAGGTTAATCTTAGCGAATCTTTGATCTGCTTTAGCCTGAGGATGTCCCCTGCTTTGAAGAGGTCTATCTCTCATATTATGGGTATTCCTGCTCAGTTTGATAGGATGTCATATCTGGGGATTCCAATTACTGGGAGACGCCACAGTGTTCGGATTTCAGCTGTCTTATGAGGCGGATCCGTGATCATCTGGACGACTGGCAGGTTTTCGGTCTTTCTATGATGGCACGGATTACTCTCATCCGATCTGTGCTATCTTCGATGCCTTGCTATCTCTTATCTAACACTGCCATTCCTGGCTTGTTTGCGGAAGATTGAGAGATACTTTCGGGACTTCCTCTGGGCATCGACGCAGGAGGGCCATGGTATTCACCTCTTAAATTGGGACACAGTCTGCGCGGCGACGGCCGAGGGTGGACTTGTGATCCAATCACTGTCTGTCAGAAGAGAGGTGCTATCTGCTAGGCACGCTTCTCGGTTCATGCAGGATCCATATTGTTTATGGAGTTCCTTCATGCGCGCCAAGTATGGTAGCTGGAACTCTTCCACCTCTTCTTAATCTAATCGGGGGCACTCCTTTTTTTGGAAAGAGGACTGTCGATATGTTACGACTATTTTGAACTAGACCTCTTGGATGATTGGTGACGGAACTTCGGTGGATGCCACTCAGGAGACATGGATTGCTGATATTCTCCTGTCTCGTTGGCCGACCTTTGTTTGCCCATACATTCCTTATGGTATGCATGTTGGTGATCTTATATCCCTGGATGGTTCTGCTTGATCGTCTTCTTGGGTGTCCAGGTTTTTCGGGAATGAGCTTTGTCGGCGTATCCTTTCTATTCCTCTCTTTCCAGGCGCTACCACTGACACCAGGGTGTGGAGGCGATCTTGCTTGTCTCATGCTCTTATGCGAGACCTCCTATCTATTTTCAGACCCCACCCTCAAGAAGCTATGGATTTGGACTGGATTTGGCATATGCTTGTTCACCCTAGAGTGAGACTTTTCATCTTGAAGCTGGCGAGGGATATTCTTCCTACCTGCTCCCTTCTTTCGCATAGAGGATTGAGTATTCTGCCGACGTGCCCTCTGTGTGGTATGGAGGAGGAAATGACCGATCATACTATATTCTATTGTGACATGGCAAGATATATTTGGCAGTTATCTGGTGCTTGTCCTTGGGTTTACGGTACTATTTCCCAACATACTTTTTTCTGAGTCTATTGAAGCAGGGCAGGGGAAGGAGTACTCACCAGAGAGGTCCATTGTGGGCTTATATTGCATATCGGATCTGGTTATCCTGGAATCAAATTTTGTTCTCGGACATGGTTCTTTCTCCTAGCAGGATTCTCAGGGCGGCTGTCTCCCTTCATGTTGAGTATACTTTCCATCACGGTGTTCTAGATTTTGCGAACCTTGGCCTCTGGGACTCCCCTGTTGTTGTGGCAGCGAACTGGCGTATGGTTTTCCTCCTCAAGGGTTTGTTAAAATAAATTTTGATGGGAGGGTCCGTGGCAGGAGCATTGAATCGGCTTATGTTATTCGTGATGCGGATGGGATGATGTTGGTGGCAGGGGGTTTGGTTTGCTTGATTCCTCTGTGCCTCTGACTGAGCTGTATGCAACATGGGCGGGTTTATTCTATGCTATTCGGATCCTAGGCGCCCGCAGACTTATCATTGAAGGTGATTCTATTACTGTGATTCGCTGGATCAGGCAGGAGCCCAGCTCCCATTTGCCAGCTATCCCTTTATTGACTGATATCCACTCTATGATTTTGGAAGCTCCTAATATTCAGATTCGTCATGTCTATCGTGAAGCCAATGTAGTTGCTGACTGGATTGCTGCCAGGGTGGCCTCTCACTCTGGTATTTAGAGATGGAGTCAAGGGGACCCTTGCCCTCTAATTCTCTCACAGTTATTGTATTCTGATACATCGGGACTGACCCTACCTAGAGTGGTGTAACCACTTGTCTGTACAAATAATAATAATAATAATAAGTTTTAATTCTCTCCAATATATATATAAAAATCTTAGAAAGATGAACCATCACCTCTCATATATATGAATCATTGCAATCCCAATCAACTTTTAATATTCCTTTCAAAACTTATTACTATTTTACAAGAAAGACCATCAGATAAATTAATTAACTTTGAATGTCATCATCATATTATAAAATTAGAATCAATGTGAAGTTCTTTAATGATATTAAATCCTTACCAATTCAAAATATATATATAGCATGCATGAAATAAAAAATTCTTAATCATATGTAACTCTTAATTATATATAGACCATAAGGCTTATTCTAGCAAGTAAAAAATCTCTCTGAATTAGAAAAAAAATCTTTAAGAAATTCACTCATGATTTTTCATATAAAAAGATAACTATAGCAATCTAGCATCCCTTTGGACATTAAATTTTTTAGTTAACCTATTAAATCCTTGAAGTAACCCTTAATTAATAAATTCTTAAAGCCATCTTCTTCTCAAACTTTAAATAGATGGGTCCCCTATACCAAAGAAAGTATACTATTTTCAAGTGCTTCTTTGTTTTAAATTTTATTTCTCATTTATATCTTTTTGTTTAGAATTTTATACATATATTTGCATTGTGTTAAACTAAATGCAAGATAATAATATTAAAATATCTCTATCTAATCGAACATAATAATATGTTAATTTCGAATGCAACATAATACAACACAAATATAGATGCAAACAGTACCCCAAACATATATACCCTAACCTCTATTTAATATATATAAATACTATGTACATAATAATATATCAGTATATATTATAATTAGTACATAAATATAATATTATATTTTTAGGATGCATGCACTGGGGGTAAAATTGGCTAGAATGGATTTATCATATATATTTGGTATAGGATTTAGTTTCTAGATTCTTCTCACATGTTAGGCAAGATTAAAAGTAAGTTTTAATTCTCTCCAAATAAACATTTACAATCTTTGGTGTGTGGGACCTAGATTTCAGATTCTCCTCGTATCTTGGATAAGATTAAAATTAAATTTTTATTCCCCTCGGATAAACACTGGAATTAATAGAAGGAATTCTAACCCCCCGGTCTTAAGACTTTATTGCGCATTTTGACTATACAAGGGAGGAAACAATATCTGATATGACATCTATCGAAGATGTCTTGAAATCTGACGTGGCGGCGAAGGTTCACGTTGGATCGTCGCGTCCTGCCAATTAGCAGTTACGTAAACCCACCAAGAGTCGCGTCCTTCCAATTAGCAGTCGCGTCCTTCCAATTAGCAGTCGCGTAAACCCACCAAGATTCACGCGACCAAGGGAAGAGATCAAGAGTTATAAGTACTGCGACGTCAAAGAGCTCTCCAATTGCCCCACGGAAACTCGCAATTCTACTCGATCTCCATAACGAAATCGCCCACCCTCACCTTATCCGATCCAAGCTTAATTTCTTGCGTACGTTCAATTATTCAGTTTCTAATGGCGGCCGTTATCAAGGAGAACGGTGCGGCAACGGCGGCGGCGGAATGCAGAGTGAAGTGCAACCCAGCTCTATCACAGCGCAAGGTCTCGATAAGAGGAGTCCTCGGCGAGCTGCTGAGGTTGGCCAATCCGGAAAAAGCTCTCGTCACTTTGGGCGTCGGCGACGCATCGCCGTACCAGTGCTTTCATAAGGGGAAGGAGCTCTTCGCCGAGGCCGTCGCCGGGGCCGTCTCCTCGGCGTCGTTCGACTGCTACGCTCCTTCCTATGGCTTCCCTTTTGCCCGCCGGTGAGCACTTCTATCTTTTCAGGTTACGTACGTTCCCCTAGAAGAAGCATTCGCGCGATTAGTTTAGCATATGGTCGACAGTAGATAATACTAATTAAGAGGAGTTTGTTGCGATTTATGCGATTTAAAAGGAGTTGATATCCTCACAACGGGAATTTTGACCAAGCTTTTCGATCGGATGTTGGAACTTGAAAGAGTCAACGTACGATTATTTTTAAAAAAATATCAAAATTGCGAATTTCCATTGAGTTGATCTTCCGAAAGGTGGGAGATGCATGACTCCGCTTGCGTCTGGTTTCAGCCTTCTTATCCTTTGATGAGTAAGCGGCTGGTCATCCGCACTTTCTCTATGGATCAAGCCATGCACATGATGTCTTATCTCGTAAAGACAGAGAGATATATCAGTGGTCAGAGGAGAGAGAGAGAGAGAGAAATTAACATGCATGCAGGAGTCGAGTTGCTTTTGGGTTGGAGTTGAATCTTGGGTATTATCATTATATGGACTAGAATTATAAAACCTTTGTTATGATGTTATATAATCACTCTCCTTGCTACACTACCACATAGTTACAATTTTCTCAAAAAAAAAAAAAAAAAATAGTGCTACCTGTTGCAATGGTGCAGCATAACTATATATATATATAACTATGAAGACCATAATTTGGACGTATTATTTTCATATTTAAATATCTGTATTTTAAGATTTTATTTCTTGAAAAATAATATGTATGTGGTCAGATGCTATCTCTTTTTCATTCTGGGTATCGCTAAAAATAGTTGTGATAAAAGAAAAAAAAAATTCAATTTGGATGGAAACCATTTCATAAATTCTATAATTAATTTTAATTTCTTTCTTGCATGTGACTTTGTGTTGTTCTAGTTCATTACTAACCCTTGCACACATTTTAATATCCTAGACTATTGTAATCTCTGTCACATCAAATATGCAATAGTTCACCTCAAAACATTGATATTTTTATTAGAAATTTCATGATAGCCAATCATGCTCATTCACAAATACTATGATCCAACACGTAAAGTTTTTTAGTTTGCATGAGTTTAAATTGGATCTATTCATATATTATTTGTAATAAGTAAAGACCATATATACTTAATAAAGCAAGTATTCAAGATTAATATAATATATAAATAATATGAGGCCAAATTCATGCTAATAAGGCCATTACATGTTGTAGATAATGAGTCGATAAAATTAAAAGCACCTTATTTCTAATATAATCAAAAAAAACTTTTCAATCACTAACCATTGAAAAATCATCCTAACCTATTACAATATCTCCACATCTTCCTTTGATATTTAAATTTAAAAAAGATTGCACTTTAAAATATATATATTTTTTTAAATAAGGTTATGAATCATTGGGCTGAAAGATAAGTTATCGATATGAAAATCAATGATCAAACCATCAAAAGCTTCATGATTTCCAAAGTTAAAATTATCTTTTATTTTAATTTTCTATAATAATATTTTATATAAATTATTTTTTTATTTTTATATTCATATTAAGAGAATCAATTACGATTACAATATTTAGATGCTTCAGTTAGAAAGAGTAATATTTTAACAGTCTATGGTAATGATAAAAGTAGAGGTAGACCTAAACTAACATGAACAGAAATAATTAAGAGATATATAATTATTTATAATATGAGTGTCAACTTAGTACTAAATAAAGCAGAGTGGAAGAAGTAGATTCATGTAGTCGGCCCTATGTAGTTGAGAAAAGGGTTAGATGAGTTGAGTAAATTAAATTGGTATTGTATAAATCCATTTAAATTTTATTTGATAAGATTTTTTGCTATATATAAATAAAAAACCATAAGTTTTGTGTTATAGTTGAGATATTTTTTTTATATTTTAAAAACTTTTTTACTCTCTGACATTATGTGGTATTTTACCTGTAGTTTGGAAACAAAATTAACCATATTGTCGTATATCCACCAACAGTTGATGCTTAATGGTACAAATTATAAGTCATGTTAAGTGTATCATGGTTGTCATTCTTGGCCTACTAGCAGTCTAATTTTAGGAATATTTTTTTCAGCTTTATTTATGTTGCAATTATAATAGGTTGGGGTGGAGGTTCTTGCTCTGACTTAGATGAGGAGAGTTTTTTTAATCCTTTCTCACATTTTATTTCTACAAAAATAGGATAAGATTTTATCTCATAAATGATTAATTATATTAAAGTATGATAACTTATACTAAGTTGGCCTGAATCCATGTTATTAGTGAAGAGAGATTGACATGGGCTTATTTAATTTTGTCCTCAACCATGCTTTCAGCCACAAAGTACCCGGTTTCTTCATCACTCCAAAGAGAGAGAGAGAGAGAGAGAGAGAGAGAGAGAGAGACATTTTGAACCATCCATATTGTTCCCCTCATTCCCTGTTGATATGATCCTAAGCCCCACATATTGCTTAAAACTTCAATCATCATAGTACGAATACTTTGAACCACCTAAGTCTCATTCTATAAAATTATTCTTTTCAGTTGATTAAATTAACTTAAGTAATATACAACTGACTTATTAATATTGAAGCACATGTTTTGGTATAGTTGCTCTTTTATGTTTTCATCTTTATAAATTAGTGAAATACAATATCCAGATCATTATAGGTGATAAAATTTGCACAAATTAAACTTCACTATTATTCCATCTAGCTTATAATCACTATCTATGATCAATATAATGGTTAGGAATTTTGTTGCATGACTATGATTGAAAGGGCTCTCAATGGTCATCTCCAATTAGTATCAATTTCCTTTTATTTCTTAGAGCATAACAAAACTAATATTTTGAAATGGAACAGAGCAGTGGCAGATTATATGTCAAAAGATGTGAAGCATGGCATCAAGGAGGAGGATGTGTACTTGACTGCGGGAGGAATACAGGCTGTACATTTGTGCTTGACGGTGCTAGCTAGCCCTGGAGCCAATGTACTGCTACCTCGCCCTGGCTTCGCCCCCTACGAGTCTGCTTGTGATATTTATGGCATTGAGGCTCGGTTCTACCAGCTTCAGCCCCATAATGGCTGGGAGATCAATCTCGATGAGGTCCGGTCTCTCGTCGACGCCAACACCATTGGCATTGTTGTCATCAACCCCAACAACCCCTGTGGTGTTAACTATTCTTTCCACCACCTCCAATAGGTTGGTGTATTTTTCAACCACTACTAATCTTACTACTATTAAGTATTAAGGGCACTGCTCTCTCTCTTCTTATTATCTCAACCACTACTAATCTTACTACTATTAAGTATTAAGGGCACTGCTCTCTCTCTTCTCATTATCAAGTTACAGACAAATGATCACCCATAAATTATTATATTCTCATTATCAAATTTTTTAGCAGTTATGCAACTAATTTGTCCAAAGCTAAAAAATATGAAAATATATCTTCAAAGGTAGAAAATTTATGTTGAAAACTATGGCTTACGATGTTTCAATATGTTCTGACAATTTTAAAGAACTAGATCTCTATAATTTGAGAATGTTATTGTTATTATTATTCTTTTAATTTGTCCTGCAGATTGCTGAAACTACAAGAGACCTTAACATCCCTATAATTGCTGACGAGTTGTACGCACATTTGGTCTTTGGTGATAGCAAATTTGTAGCACTGGCCTCCTTTGCTCATTTGGCACCAGTTCTCAGCATAGGAGCTTTGTCCAAGCGTTGGATGGTTCCTGGATGGCGTCTTGGATGGTTAGCCATATGCGATCCTAATAGGACTTTTCAGCAAGTATGGTGCTGCAAAAACTACACAAGTTTTGATATTTTCAGTTGCACATGCTTTTTTACTCTAATGTTCTTATGAAATTCAAGTACCAATCTCATTGTCAAGCAATGACTTACTCTTTGCTTTGCTGTGAAAGGTCAAAGTGGCAATTGAGACGCTTATGCATGGAATATCTGGTCCAAGTTCTATAATTCAGGTTTGTTCTCTTATAACTCTTTCTTCACACATGTTGGGATAGCATCACTAACTCATGAAAACCTTCACAACAGGCAGCAGTTCCTAATATTCTTTCTGATTCACACAAGGAATTTCACAAGAATGTTCTAACAATAATGGAGGCCTCGGCTAAATACTTTATACAAGAATAAATCAAATTGAAGCACTACACAGCTACTCGAGGCCAACGGGTTCAATGTTCATGATGGTTGGCTTTAGTTTATTTATCTGTATTTTTTTCTTTAGTTTTTATTTAACATCTCAGTCAGATATGACTCTTTTTGTTTAATGGCAGATTGAGATTAACTTCACACTTCTATCTGGCATAAAGAATGACATGGACTTTGCTAGGGAGCTGATAAAGAAGAATCTGTCTTGGTGCTTCCAGGTTAGACTGCACATCTTTCCATCAAGCATGTGGTTATAAATCATGTGACATAATAATAAGCTGTCCTCTTCTTAGAATTATGCCAGAAGAAAACTCTTCTTATCACTGTTAAAGCCAAGGATACTATTGTGCTGGATATGGCCTCACCACAGTATGCAATCAATATGTAAAGATAAAGACATTATTATGTTTCTCAGAGCACAAAGCTTTCTGCAACATAATTCAGAAAGAAAAAAATCTTGCAGGAGGAAAATGGGTTAAGGCAAGGAAGTTGTGAACATCCTTAGAACAAGGCAGTTTTGTTTTGTACAAAAGATCATATATCTTCAATCAAATACAAATGACCAATTATTAATAAGGGCTTCATTTCTGCTTCATAGACAGTTAATACTAACATTAGGATCCCTGAGGCTCTGGTCTTAGGCTAGCACCTGGGGTTAGAGCAAGGATGATGATCCTCAGATATATCCAGCCTGAAATTTTGGGACCAAAGTATTGGTTGAGATCTTGATATAACTAAACAGATTTTAATTATCAACAAGAAAAGGTCCAGATCTGTTGAGCTATTATTACAAATAAGTCATTTTCTCAGTCAATCAAACCTTAGCTTATTCCACCTATAAGCTCAAATTGTTTTTCTCTTATTAGGAAGGCATTTCCACGAGAGATGACAATAGCTAGGCGATAAGCATTATAAATGTAGGATAATTCCTTCTTAACTGCATCAACCACACCTTACAAGAGAAGTCTAGGATCACATTGCATGTCAAAGGTTTGGGATTTTCTGCTTCTCTAAAGGGAGGAGCAATTTTAGCATGTTCCTATGAGTCTCAACCGGAAGAATTTAATGGTTTAGAAAACTATAACTTAATTTTTTGACAATTTTTAGGTTTACCATAGACTGATATATGTATTAAAATTGACACTCTGAAACCTTGTTGTTTTGTTGCCTCTATTCTTTGACCTAGACAAGGCAAACTTCCTCACTGAAACACTGAATGCACTGAATGCAATTATGGATCCATTTTTAAAAACACATTGACCACTAACCATGTATTAGAGCACTAGCATAACTCATAATGAAAATGTTGCTGAATAGTCTCAGCAACCCATATGATCAACAAAAGGAAATTAAGTTAGCTCCTCTCTTCTTAAGGGTCTCCGTGCTAGCATCATTCATTTAGAGCCTTACATAGTCCTTATCCTCTAATTTATTTATTCATTTTGACAGTTGCTTCACTGTATGTTGAAATTTGATTTACCTTCAACAACTGTTTCTAATGTTTGACAATGCAATGCACATGGTTTGGAGACAAAATCCCCAATCTTGGGAGTTCAAGTTAAATAGTAAACAAGATATCTATTTAAGTTTGCCATTCTATTGATCATGAATTCAATGTCACTTAGGTTTTGTCATCGGTTTGAAGAACTGGCTGAGGATATTCTTTGGTGTTTGTCCTGATCAATTAAATGAGGCTTGCGATAGGATTGAATCCTTTTGCAAGAGGAGGCGCCCTACAAATTAGTCTACCAACTGGACAAAGATAATATGAGCCATTTTTGGCTCCTTTAAATGTATAAGGCTTAATAAAAATTTGTTACATTGAATTTTGAGCAGGATGAAGAAAAAATAAAGTTCATGTAGTCAGCTCAAACTGCTTAAAGCTTTGTAGTGAAGAAAAAATAAAGTTCATGTAGTCAGCTCAAACTGCTTAAAGCTTTGTAGTTGTTGTTACTGCTGCTTTACATCGAATTTTGAAATAGAAATAAAGGTTATCTTATCTTACTATACAACTATTGCATTGAATTTGGGGGAAAAAAATCATAACTTCCATTTTTTTCAAGTTCTCATTCCTCACCATGAAGAATCTAAGCACAACCACTGATGGTGGATATCCGTTTGCATATGCTATCAATCTCCAGACCCAGCTTGGTCTTTGATTCCACCACTAGAGGATTTTGTTACCATGCTACTTTTCTTTATTTTTTTCCTTCCCAGGGGCCCATCGTGACTAATCCCCGGCTATAGCCTGCGTCGATGATTCACCGGTGCATAGGCCTACGCTGAAAGATTCACCCATGGGTCCTGTATCACTGACGCGTGGACTCGCATGCAGATAAATTTCTGCACCTTGTGCAGACCATGCTGCATCGGAGCTGTGTACCAAGATTTTTTTCTGATACCAAACTTGTCACGCCCCCCAGCCTTTGGCGTGTGGCACTCGAGGACTCCTTCCCCAAGTCAGCCTACCAACCTCACCTGCACTATCGCCCCTTAGGATAAAGGCCTAGTACAAGCTAGCAATGGTACCCTCCCCAAGGCTCACCCACTCTTGCCCTACACTTGCACTCAGAACACCCCTCTTGCCCTCCTCCAGCCACTCTCACGGCTCAAACCAGTGGGTGGCTGGTAACTGCCCAGACCCACTAGTCTGGCAGTTATGCCATGGTGCGCGCATCCTGCGCATGCCATCTGCCCAGCAAATGCGCCCACTAACCTCGCTCTACATGTCCTAGTGCAGTTTGGCCCATGCGCCCTCTGTGCACGCGGCGATGGTTGGCACAACCGTCTGGAACGGTCCCAGGCATGGGTAGCTCTCAGCAACTGCCCCACGCCCCTTGCAGATCGTGCGCACACCCTCCTGGTGTGCGCCAGGCAACTGCCTGGGCATGGGCGGTTCTCCTAACCGCCCAGCCATGATTGGCCATCGTGCTGGTCATGCACGCGCCCTCCTGGCATGCGCCTGGACGTGGGCAGTCCATGCCACCGTCTAGCTACATCCAACTGATCGTGCGCGTGCCTCCTGCGCGCGCACGCCGAGCGGTTCCGCCAACCGCTTAGTCGTGGCCTGCTCGCACCCGCGCCCGAGCGGTTCTGGCAACTGCCCGGTGGTTCAGACTGTCCCTCTGCACGTCGCCCGTGGCTCCGACCACGTGCGTGCATCTTTGCCGCAAGGTCATCTATCGGTCCGATCGATAGTTGGCGCCACGCGGGGGTTGCTCCACCCTGCATAAGGTTCTCCTCGGTGGAACCTTGTGTTGGCTGGCATTGCCCATGCATCTTGGCCCAAGGCGATGGAATGCCTGGCCAATATGAGCAATCACTGATGCAGACTCCGCTCGTCCCTCCGCGTGCTGCCCAACTTGATGTCGTCCCCATGGCCCCTCCAGCCATGCCCTTGGGCCGCCCCATGGACCACCGAATCCATGCGCCCAAGGTTTGGCAAGCCTGCCCCATGGCTTGTCCGTGCCCGTGCCATCCCTCGCAACGATGCATTGGCCTTGGCTCCGAGCCTTGGCCTTCTGGTCGGGTGTGAAAGAGTCTCCCCTTCAATGTCACGCCCCCAACATGACGCCTATGTCGGTGCTGAGGCGTGGCGTGCTGCAGGGGCGGCAGTGCGCATGGTGGACGAGGTGAGGTTCGCCATACTTGGGTCGGTGCCCAAGTGAGTTGGCCAGAGGGTCAAGGGTCGATGGATGCCCAGGGAGTGGGGTGTCAAGGAGCTCGGCGGTGCGCCAGTACTGCCAGGGGCCGGCATTAGGATGAATGCCAAGGGCCATGGCGCACATGCGGATCCGACCACAGCGAGGTTCCATGGAGGGAACCTCACGCAGGGGAAGGAGACCCAGCGTGATGCGACGCAGCAGGGGCAGCGGAGCGTGGGGTAGGCCACAAGCGGGTCTTTGCCAAGTTAGGCCGTGCAGACCGTGCGGGCCGAAGCGAATCAGCCAAAGGATGGCATGACATGGATGCAGTGCTGGTAGGAGGCCAGCAACATGCGCGGAGATAGCATGGACGCGTGGCACGCATGGCGGGCATGAAGATATGGTGAGTGGTTTCAACTTCAGGACTCTCGATGGATGGTTGCAGTAATGGGGGTAGTGGCCAGAACTGCCCAACACATTGGGCCAGGAGGATGGCGTGGGGTGACAGGGCACGCACGGGTCGCGCGCACGGCTAGCTCACACCCAGGCGGTTGTCCAACCGCCCGGCCAAGCTGCAGACCGACCAGTACATGCGCGCAGGAGGCACGCACGACCAGGAGGCTGGGGTAGAGTGGGCCAAGTAGAAGTTGCCCAACCACCCACTTGGAGGAAGTTGAAGGCCATGATCCCAAGTGGTTATGGCAACCACCTTGGGTAGTGCACATCATTGGCTGAGTGGTGTCTTATGTGGCACCATGTGAGGGATATGGGTTCACTTCATGGGGGAGTGGGTGCCAACCAACCATAACCACCAGGTGGTTACCCAACCGCCCCACTTGCTTGAGATAGTGGAGGCATGGGTCCAACCGGCTATATAAGGACCATGCCATGGCATTGGGTTGGGTAGGAGTGTTGTAAGCACTTTGTGGCTAAAGTGCGGGTAGATTAGGGGAGAGATCTACTTACTCCTGGAGGCTTGTATCCTTTGTTGTGTATGATCAATGAAGGTTGGGGATTCTCCGTAATTGTGCTTGTGTGTTTGGGTGAGGGTAGTGCGCGTAGCATTCTAAGGGGCTACAAGACTTTGGTCGTGAGATGAGAGGCTGACTCAAGGGAGGACCTTGGGTGCCGCACGCTCAAGGAGGGCCTTAGAAAAAAAAAGAAACCCTATACCTGGGGCGTGACATTCAATATTCTTGCGCAGCCTCCTGTCTCTGGCCACCCCGGGGGTTCCTGCAGTCTGAGGAGCATTGCAGGGCTGGCCCAGGCTGCTGCTCAGCTTGGCCATGTGCAGACGCTGCATCTGGTGCTGCAGAGCCGTGCCTCAGCCCCTGCCTTATGTCACAGCTGCGCCAAGTGTCGCTGGACCGTGCCATGGCCTACATACCCTTCGGCCAAGTCCTTGGGTGGCAGGCCTCCTGCGCGCCCGTCCCAATGGATGCACGCCGCTCCTTGGCTTGCCTCCGCCAACCTCGCCCGATGCAAAGGTTGGGGTCATGACAATCCTCCCCCACTTGAAGATGCCGACATCCTCGTCGCATTGCCCCTCCAAGTAGATCGGGATCTCCTCCTGCATAAATCTTCTCTCACCTCTTCCCAACCTGGGTAGTGGTGACTTCATCTTCACCACCTGCTTTGGCACGTCTCCTTGTGCCCGGCATGGTTGCACGCCATGCCCCGCCCTGCCTGTCTCTAGGCACAGGCCGTCTCCCCTTCAGCATCCTCGCATGCCGGGATGAGACTTGGGGTCCCATACCCCCAAATCATGATCCCGGGAATGTGTGGAATAACTGCTATCATGGCTTGCAAGCAAAAGTCTAAGCCAAGGATGATTTGATAGTTCTCCAAGGGTAGGACAATGAGACTGCATCTTCCCTTCCATGGGCCGATCTCCATTACAGCCTCAACCCAACCAGAGCCCCTTCCGCATCAGCTCCACCGGTTGTCAAGAGAGTGATATCAGGTGAAATGACCAGTCCCAACCTCTTTGCCACTGACTCGGTAATGAAGTTGCGCGACGTCCCGGTGTTGATCATGGCACACACCTTGTGCCCATCGAATTGCACTTCTATGCTAAGGAGGCCTCGGAGAGATGGGGCCACCAGCGCTGCGAGTGCCTGTACCGGCTTCTCCCTGACTATACCCTCTATGGTCTCTTCAGAACCCTATTCTTCTTGGACCGCCTGTCCATGGGGAACCCTTGGATGTGGGGATCACTTCGTCCTTCTCCTGGACGAAGTTGAGGAGCGCTTCATCCCCTCCTGGGACGAAGCCGAGGGGCGCCTCATCCCCTCCTGGGATGAGACCTTGGCCTTGTAGCAAGATATTAGCTAGAGCCCTTGCACACCACTCCCTAGCGTGCATCAGCCGCACGAGATGCCTGGGCATTGGCAAAAACGTCCCCAGGTAGACAAGACTATCGCTGTCCGTCTGGTTGCTCCCTGTGCTGCTTTGGCTCGAAGCTTTTGTCATAATGTGTGATTTCGGTGAGGTTGAAAGCACTCAAACGAGGCTCTGATACCAGCTCTGATACCAGAGCCTCGTTTGAGTGCTTTCAACCTCACCAAAATCACACATTATGACAAAAGCTTCGAGCCAAAGCAGCACAGGGAGCAACCAGACGGACAGCGATAGTCTTGTCTACCTGGGGACGTTTTTGCCAATGCCCAGGCATCCCGTGCGGTTGATGTGCGCTAGGGAGTGGTGTGCAAGGGCTCTAGCTAATATCTTGCTACAAGGCCAAGGTCTCGTCCCAGGAGGGGATGAGGCGCCCCTCGGCTTCCTCCCAGGAGGGGATGAAGCGCTCCTCAACTTCGTCCAGGAGAAGGACGAAGTGATCTCCCCACATCCAAGGGTTCCCCATGGACAGGCGGTCCAAGAAGAATAGGGTTCTGAAGAGACCGTAGAGGGTATAGTCAGGGAGAAGCCGTACAGGCACTCGCAGCGCTGGTGGCCCCATCTCTCCGAGGCCTCCTTAGCATAGAAGTGCAGTTCGATGGGCACAAGGTGTGTGCCACGATCAACACCGGGACGTCGCGCAACTTCATTGCCGAGTCAGTGGCAAAGAGGTTGGGACTGGTCATTTCACCTGATATCACTCTCTTGACAACCGGCAGAGCTGATGCGGAAGGGGCTCTCGGTTGGGTTGAGGCTGTAATGGAGATCGGCCCGTGGAAGGGAAGATGCATCTCATTGTCCTACCCTTGGAGAACTATCAAATTGTCCTTGGCTTGGACTTTTGCTCGCAAGCCATGATACAGTTATTCCACACATTCCCGGGATCATGATTTGGGGGTATGGGACCCCAAGTCTCATCCCGGCATGTGAGGATACTGAAGGGGAGACGGCCTGCGCCTAGAGACAGGCGGGGCGGGGCACGACGTGCAACCATGCCGGGCACAAGGATACGCGCCGAAGCAGGTGGTGAAGATGAAGTCACCACTACCCAGGTTGGGAAGAGGCGAGAGAAGATTTATGCAGGAGGAGATCCGGATCTACTTGGAGGGGCAATGCGACGAGGACGTCGACATCTTCAAGTGGGGGAGGATTGTCATGACCCCAACCTTTGCATCGGGCGAGGTTGGTGGAGGCAAGCCAAGGAGCGGCGTGCATCCATTGGGATGGGCGCGCAGGAGGCATGCCACCCAAGGACTTGGCCGAAGGGTATGTAGGCCATGGCACGGTCCAGCGACACTTGGCGCAGCTGTGACATGAGGCAGGGGCTGAGGCACAGCTATACAACACCAGATGCAGCGTTAGCACATGGCTAGGCTAAGCAGTGGCCTGGGCCAGCCCTGCAATGCTCCTTAGACTACAGGAACCCCCGGGGTGGCCAGAGACAGGAGGCTGCAAGAATATTGAAGGGGAGACTCTTTTACAACCCGACCAGAAGGCCAAGGCTCGAGCCAAGGCCAGTGCACCGTTGCGAGGGATGGCACGGGCACGGACAAGCCATGGGGCAGGCTGAAGTGCATGGCTGGAGGGGCCATGGGGACGGCAGCAAGTTGGGCAACACTTTTGGTATCAGAGCATCGTTTGAGTGCTTCCAACTCACTAAAGAAATCAACACAATGACGCTTGCGGAGACCAAAGAAAGGATCAGATGCCTTGAAGAGTTTGTGGGTGAGGCGAGGGTAGGAGAAGCCCGGAGTCTCACAGCGTTGTTGCAGCACAGGGCGAAGAGGTCGCTCAACTACGCCGAAGCTTAGCCGAGTCCAGTCAGGACATGGCCGAGCGGTCAGATCGGTGACTGGCCGAAGCGAATGGCCAGGTCGCCGAACTGCAGGCAAAAATGCAGACCCTGAAGGAAGAATTGCTGTCGCTATGCCAAGGGATGGCGTATCCAGCGAGGATTGGTGACAGGACGCATCCCAAGTTAAAGATCCCAGAACCAAAGCCCTACAATGGGAAGCGGGACGCGAAGGAGCTTGACAACTTCGTGTGGGATCTGGAGCAATACTTTAGGGCTTTTAAAGTCCCTGAGGTTGAGCAGGTAAACTTGGCAAGCATGTATCTTTCAGGGGACGCAAAGCTGTGGTGGCGAACCCGCATGTCGGACGATCAAGCGGCAGGTAGGCCGAACATCGTGACATGGCCGGTTATGAAGAAGGAGTTGCAGGCGTAGTTCCTTCCTCACAACACAGCATGGATGGCTCGGGAGGCATTGAAAAAGTGCGACAGACAAGCTCCGTGCGGGAGTTTGTGAAGGCATTCAGCTCGTTGTTGCTGGATATCCATAACATGTCCGAGGAGGACAAACTCTTCAACTTCATGTCCAGATTGCAACCGTGGGCACAGACCGAGCTTCGAAGGCAGGGAGTCAAGGACCTCCCTACGGCAATGGCGGCAGCCGATGGCCTTATCGATTTTTGAAGTACATCCCCCATGCCTCCAGGTGACAGGAAGGTGACCGTGGTGGCGAAAAAGTCACTCTTGCCAAGTGATGAGAAGAAGAAGAGGTCGTTCTCAAGAAGAAAGCTGCGAAGGTGGTTGCAATCGAACCCGCAAAGCAAGTGAAGCCAGGAGGTTGTTTCATTTGTGGCGGACCCCATCGGGCAAGAGACTGCTCGAAGAAGGAGAAAGTCAGTGCCCTGACTTCTCATGAAGATGAGTCCGAAAGTGCTGAGGAGGAGGAAATTGCACGGGTGAACCCATTGCAACTACTCAATGCGATTACGGTGAAAGAACCCTCCAAAAACGTAAGCTGATGCACATCCCCATACTCCTCAATGGCCAAAGGGTGAAGGCTATGCTAGATACTGGAGCGACCAACAATTTCATTAGCCAGGAGAAAGCTAAGAAGCTGGAGTTGGCGGTATCTAGAAGCACGAATTTGATCAAGGCTGTGAACAGCAGAGCTGTTCATGTTCACGGCATAGCGGAGGTGATGATCACGACGGGCTCATGGGAAGGAAATTGCAGCTTGATAGTTATTCCCCTAGACGACTTTGATGTCATCCTTGGGCTGGAGTTCTTCATGGCAGCCAAGGTAATGATAATACCCTACCTCCATGGTATTTTCATTGGGAAAAAGAGAAGTCCTTGTTTTGTTCCCGTAGAGGGAAATCCAAAGTGCTTGGGACGCAGAGGTCCTAGAGCAGCAACACAGGCCGTGGCATCTGGAGCTACGGGCGTTACCGCAGAGCGATCAATGAAGATCGGCTTGGACGGGTCAGCGGCTTGACCAGGTATTGGCAATCCAGGTGTGCAGGAGGCATGCAGGGTGAGGCAGTGGCACTTCCACGGATGGGTGCCAAATGCTTAGCCCAATCAGAACCGGTGGAGGGTGTGCAGGAGGCGTACTGCAAGCAACCTCGGGCTGGTGCACAGGAGGTGCATCACAAGGATCCCAACAAGGATGCACAGGAGGTGCATCCCAACAAGCCCAAGGTGGCATTCAGAGGAGACGCCAAGGAGTTCTGAACGGGGATGCACAAGAGGTGCATCATAGAAGCCAACAGAAGGGTGTGCAGGCGGTGCACCACTCTGATTCGCGAGATGGCTCAAAGGCAGGCGATGGCATAAACCTGCCTACTGGCGCAGGAGGTGCACCGGGTCAAGTCGCAGTAAGGTGCGCAGGAGGCGCGCCCCACTGAGTACAACACAGCATGGCCATAGGTGTACAGGAGGTGCGCAGTGTGGGTGCAGGAGTAGATGGTCTGGTCAACATGTCTGCTCAATAGATTGCGAAAGGGTTGAGGTTGGACCTCGCTACTTGTGTTTAGGTACTTGTGTAACTCAGTTGTTATGAGTTTCTTGTCATGTTTGACAAAAGTTCCTTCTACTGCAATCTAATGTGTTGTACAGATACTTGAGTGAGTTTGTGATTGTGTATTTGGATAAAGTGGTCTATACCCTTTCGCTGAGGAGCACTTTGATCGCTTACTCGTAGAGAGATGCGAGTGTGTCTGCAAGGAAGCAGAGTTCCTTGGGCAAAGGATCGGCCAGAGTAATTGACCGATTCCCACCAGTGACCAAGCTAGGAACCTTTCCTTAGCTTTAGCCAATGAAGGTCGAAGGTTCATCCCAGAGGAATCATAGAACAGCGATTCCATTGATCGACTTACTGAAGAAGGACTATCGGTGGGCAGGGTCCAAGTCGAGTGAAGCAACCTTTGAAGATAAAGATCGCCTGCACCTAGAGACAGGTGGGGTGGGGCACGATGATACTGTGCCGGGCGCAAGGAGACGTGCCGAAGCAGGTGGTGAAGATGAAGTCACTACCCAGGTTGGGAAGAGGCGAGAAAGATTTCTGTAGGAGGAGATCCAGATCTACTTGGAGGGGCAATGCGATGAGGACGTCGGCATCTTCAAGTCGGGGAGGATTGTCATGACCCCAACCTTTGCTTCGGGCGAGGTTGGCGGAGGCAAGCCAAGGAGTGGCGTGCATCCGTTGGGATGGGTGCGCAGGAGGCGTGCCACCCAAGGACTTGGCCGAAGGGTATGTAGGCCATGGCACGGTCCAGCGACACTTGGCGCAGCTGTGACACGAGGCAGGGGCTGAGGCACAGCTCTGCAGCGCCAGATGCAGCGTCAGCACACGGCCAGGCTGAGCAGCGGCTTGGGCCAGCCCTGCAATGCTCCTCAGACTGCAGGAACCCCCGGGGTGGCTAGAGACAGGAGGCTGCGCTAGAATATTGAAGGGGAGACTCTTTCACGACCCGACCAGAAGGCCAAGGCTCGGAGCCAAGGCCAGTGCACCATTGCAAGGGATGGCACGGGCACAGGCAAGCCATGGGGCAGGCTTGCCAAACCTTGGGCGCATGGATTCGGTGGTCCATAGGGCGGCCCAAGGGCATGGCAGGAGGGGCCATGGGGACGGCAGCAAGTTGGGCAGCACGCGGAGGGACGAGCGGATTCTGCATTAGCGATTGCTCATATTGGCCAGGCGTTCCATCGCCTTGGGCCAAGATGCATGGGCAATGCCGACCAACACAAGGTTCCGCCAGGAGAACCTTACGCAGGGCGGAGCAACCCCTGCGTGGCGCCAACTATCGGTCGGACCGATAGATGACCTTGCGGCAAAGACGCACGCACATGGTCGGAGCCACGGGCGACGTGCGGAGGGACAGTCTGAACCGCCAGGCGGTTGCCAGAACCGCTCGGGCGCGGGTGCGAGCAGGCCACGACTGAGCAGTTGGCGGAACCGCTCGGCGTGCGCACGCAGGAGGCGCGCGCACGATCATCCGGATGTAGCTGGATGGTGGGGTGGACCGCCCACGTCCAGGCACACGCCAGGAGGGGCGCGCACGACCAGCACGATGGCCAATCGTGGCTGGGCGGTTAGGAGAACCACCCACGCCCAGGCAATTGCCTGGCGCACACCAGGAGGGTGTGCGCACGATCTGCAAGGGGCGTGGGGCAGTTGCTGAGAGCTGCCCACGCCTGGGACCGTTCCAGACGGTTGTGCCAACCGTCGCCGCGCGCACAGAGGGTGCGTGGGCCAAACTGCACTAGGACGTGCAGGGCGAGGTTAGTGGGCGCATTTGTTGGGCAGATGGCACGCGTAGGATGCACGCGCCATGGCCATAACTGCCATACTAGTGGGTCTGGGCAGTTACCAGCCACCCACTGGTTTGAGCCGTGAGAGTGGGACTTAGAGGCTTTGGGCAATGGCTATAAATAGGCCATGCCTTGGCCTAAGGCTGGAAGAGGGCAAGAAGGGCGTTCTGAGTGCAAGTGTAAGGGCAAGAGTGGGTGAGCCTTGGGGAGGGTTTACCATTGCTAGCTTGTACTAGGCCTTTATCCTTTATGCAATAAAGGTTGGGAGTTATCCCGTAAGCAAGAGTGTTTGATTGTGTGATTTCTATGCCAGCTTTCTAAGGGGCGATAGTGCAGGTGAGGTTGGTAGGCTGACTTGGGGAAGGAGTCCTCGAGTGCCGCACGCCAAAGGCTAGGCCTTAGAGAGAAAAAAAAGAGAGCTTCCGCATTCTAGCCTAAGGGGGCGTGACAGCTGGATCCTCCCCCACTTGAAGCGTGAAGACGTCCTCGTCTAGCTGCCCTCCTAAGTAGGCCTGGATAGTGCTCTTGTCACCCTCCTCCAACTCCTTCATCTGCAGCCTCCCTACCGCAGATCGTTGGTGAAGCTTTGCCATATCGACTTAGCTCCGCCTTGAGCATGCCGTCACCTTGCTCAAACACTCAAACTCCACTGTTGAGTCCCAAACGCATGTGCATGGCCTTCTGCACTCCTTGCGCCTGGTTTGTGGACAGCCCATGGAAACCATGGCACCACCACTGCTCCACCTCCTCCTGGTGAAAGCCACATGCTTACACCTGCAGCGTGTTGCGCGCACCGCCTGTGCGCCCCAGCAGGTCCTCTCGAGCTGCTGTTAGCCCCGTGGATCACCCATCCACAGGTCGGCTGATTTGTGATGGGCTTCAGCTTCAGCCTCTTTTGGCGCGCCTCCCCATGCCCTGGCACGGCCCGGTAGGAGCTCTGACCGTGCCACCCCCGCGCCCCTCCTAGGCGTCGGGCTTCCACACACTTGCCGGGACGAAAGTTGGGACTCCACGCTCCCAAACAAGAATTCCAGGTCTGTGTGGAATGATCACTATCTCGGCCTTGGTGCACAAATAATTGATCGTTTAAATATTAATTGTACATACAATACTAATTGAACCATACATTTATGTAAATATCTTGAAAAAAAATTAATGATTCAAAAATAAACAATAAATCATCCCAACTTAAAATCCAAATTACTGAATATAATTTATATTAAAAAAATTTGGAAACTAGAATTTATATATTTTAAGGAAATAAGAAACCCATTACAAATATTGGCGTGAGTGTGTCCCAAATTTTCATATTTTATTATTCTTTTTACAGCATTCAAAATAAATATTATACTCTCTTCCCAGCCGGCAACCTCATGTCGAAATTAATGAATGTAGTTCTTTTAAATCCAATCAAATCTCAAGTTTATTTGGTTGGCACTCCATTTTTGTGGGAAGTACATTTTTCAGAAAACCATAGCCATCCACTTCTTTGGTTGGAGCTTTTGGTGCGGATTAACAAGTGCCTTTTTTTTGAGAGAAGATGATTTTTTGCAGCTGTATATCAATCTCAAATCCATCATGGATAAGAAAAAAGAGCTCTTCCCATGACCTAATAATTCTACCATGGTGAAACTTTTTTGTTTTTATCCTTCGATAATCTTGATTAATAGCATAATTAAGGGATAAATTTAGAAATGGCTATCAATTTTTTAGAAAATAGGATAATTGACCAAATATGACTAATATGAGAGATTAAGCCATTTCCCAAGCTTCTTTCTCACGACCAATCAAACATGTGTATAGAAACAATCTTCTAAGGATATTCTAAGCAATCGATTTTCAGGAAACACAAATCGAGGAATCACTTTCCATTTGCCAGACAAGATTTTGATGAAAAGATATGAATATTTGATTGTTCGTGTGCTTAGATTCTTGCAATCTAATATCCATATATTACATAATTGCTTCTGTCACACTTGTTCAAATAGCATGACAGCTTGGTAATATTCAAAATTTCATTCCTTTTCTTTTGTTTTTTCTTTTCTTTTTAATAAAAGAAGAGGAAAAAGCTCTAAGAAAAGCAAAATTTTGTTCTTAGAAAACAACTACCATGAGGATTAGCTAAAATTAAGATAGTTGAGAAGGTATGGAGTGTTACGACTCCTGATCTAAAGCATGCAAGAGGATAAGTATCCATACAATCATCGGCTTAATTTCCTTCTTGAAAGAACATAAGATGTTCTTGAAGTTATTAGTGACATTTATAGCCATAGTTATCACTAAGGGATTAAATTCATGCGAGCCCCATCTTAAATGCTCATTGAACTCTCCTGTTGAGCATACAATAGAGGCATCTAGAGAGAGTGGCAGAAAGTTTTTCCAATACCTTCTCAAGAGGCTTCCAAAGGGAATAGGGCATATTATTATGGTGGTGCCACATGAGTTTATAAATCTGGAATAACCCTTCACCCAATAGAATAAAAGTATTAGAGCGAGTCTTAGTGTTTATTATAAGGCAAAATTTATGATGTTTTTGTCTTCTGTGAATGATGTAAATAATTCCAACTCCAAAAATAATGTATACGGAAATAAGAATGTAAAGATATTAAGGCTTTGTTTCTGAAAAAGTTATAAAAAAGTATAATAGCTAAACCCTTATTATACTCTTATGAATCATGTGAATCCTTCACTGGGGATACTAAGGTCGTGCCAGACTTCAGCCATGAGTGATCCTCATGCTAGAGCAAGAACAATATGTAGTGCTATTAAGCTAGAGAGTATTATCATTTATATTTGTTGATGAGGTTGTTATATGGATTTATAAATCTGCACTAGTCCTCTATCGAACAAGATGTCAAGATCCTTCGTGGGTACAAGCTTCGCATTACAAAGTATTATGCATGTTTGAATGGCTGCCGCATAGGCTCTCCCTCATCCATAGTCTGCTGCTTGTATGGTGCTTGATAAATGCTTCTTTATTCCGCAAATATATTATAGCTATCCATGTCTAAAATAGGATACATGGTAGCATTTAAATTTGCACGATATTTTACAATTCAGACCTTATATCGTAGAGGATCTGCATCCAATCCTTATTGAAGTTGGCAACGGATCCTCTAGGGTACAAACTTTGTGCCACAATATATGACTCGGACCACAAATGATATAGAAGGTGTCACATTGATACATAAAAGCTATTCTCCATGACCATATACTTGGCTCTTTTAAGCATGATGGTAGTGATCGCTAATGATAAATGCAACAATAGATGCTCCAAAATATTAGTTGGATGTTGTTCCAATGTTAAATCTAACATCAGCTCCATTTATGGTAACTACTCCATCGAAGTATGATTTGATCATTCCCAAGGAAATAAAGCAGCCGAGGTACCAATAAAGGTGAATTTGATGGATTCAAATAAAGATCAAACTTAGCTACGGTGCACTATATGCATGCCCTCTAACTCTAGTTTTTTTCTATCTTTTTCCCCCCTTTTCAGCACCACCTTAATCCTTACCTTAGTCTTTATGTAAGTATCAAATGATGGTAGAGAAAAAAAATACAGAGAAAGATAGGATAAGAAGAAAACCAGGAGAGCATACATATAACTAGGATATTCATTGGACCACTCTTCAGATAACTAGGACCACCTTGTGCCTCGGAAATGAAAACCTCTAGTAACCAATAGCAGCTTATTCTGGAGCATTCACAGAATTAGGTCAGACCAAAAACGGCTATAGCCAAAAAGGCTTCAGGTAGGAGAGGACTAGACTTCTGGGGATCCCAATTACCATCTTCAATAATGAAAACAACATCAAGGAGGCTATCATCCAAAAGTCCATATTAAGATTAAATGGTCGTTAGAATGGGATAACCAAGGATCATGAGAGAAATTGAAGGAGATGCCTTTACCTATTAGCCATATGGATTGGTCTTCGATTTCACAAACTGCTTTCTGGATTGGAAGGGTTCCTCTTGAAGCCAGTCTCTGGTCCAGTATTCTCAAGTGCATCTCGAATTTTCATTGGAACAGTGCAGCTAGCTAGAAGATGGGCTGGCGATGAAAATTGTAATGAGTAAAAGCTGTGACCACAAGACTAAATTGCCGTCACTATCACTAATAGTAAGAAGCAATTCTCTAATGCTAATCCCTGTTGTTCAAAGAGATCCAACCCATTGATCTTGTTGCTGCATCACCGAGATATTGATATGGAACTTTTGACAAATCCAGATCGAACCATGTCATGTTTCTCTAACATAATTAATAAGTGCATTTGAAGTGTTAGACAGCATTTAGAAAAAAATTAATTGGACATCAATCACGATATTAGTCTATAACTAGCCAGTCTAATTCGGTTTCAACATTTTTCAAATGACTTATGAAGTGGATTATGAAAAGAGTTCTTTGTTTTCAAATCGCTAATCAGTATCTAAAACAAGATATTATTGACAGGGAATAGAAAAGTTCAAGCCCGGACTAGTTAAATCCAAGGCAGCCGCCGGCAGTTTTGACTGTAATAAATGATTCTTTTATACCCTTCCAAAGCTACCCAAACAACAAAAACCAAATGGAACCATGGTTTCTAACAGCACCCTGCAGTTCCTGCAATTTTGTCAATATTCATACAAAAAAAAAAAAAGCTCAGCTTTGTGAAAATGAAAGAAATCAACTTGCAGTGCCATGGTCTTCTAAAAATTTGTCTGACAAGTAGCAGCAGGAACTAGAAAATAGGACTCGCATATTTGTAGGAATCATGATGTGCAAACTAACAAGTCCCACAACCATTTTGCAAAGGGACAAAAACTTCAATCCATCTTATTACTAATTTCACAATCCTAGCCAAAGCCGCAAGCTCCATCAAATGTGAAGATACCTTCGCAAAGGAAACTCCAGCCAGAAAAGCCAGGTCACGAACTTCTTCTGATAACCATGCCTCCCTTTTCTTATCCTCTTACTCCTAAAATTTTTCATCCAGGTCCCCCCTTCAATGCAGCGGATGATCATGTCTAATAAGGTACGATTTCTCCTTTCTGCTATACTATTTAAGAAAAGGGAGGGGTCCGTTCAGAGAGAATGTCTTTGTCTTTAAGATGATCAAGCAATTCACTAGACAAGCATTCTCCTCCTCGATCAGATCGAAGGATTTTAATACTATGTCCAGTTTGTTTCTCAACCATACTTTGATACTCCTTAAATTTATCAAAGGCTTCGGACTTGTGTTTCATAAGATACACGTGTCCAAACCTTGATAAATCAAATAATGAATTTGATGAAATAAGAGTATCCTCCTCTACTTGAGTTGTCATAGGTCCACATACATATGTGTGTATAAAACCAATAGCTTAGTTGCCCTTTCTTCGTGTTTAGTGAACGAGACTTAGCCATTTTTCCCATGAGGTAGGATTCACAAGTTCCTAATGATTTAAATCATAAGGATCAAAGAAGTTATCTTTGTATAACTTGCTTATCCTAGATTCACTTATATGACCTAATCAGCAATACCAAAGAAAAGTGGCATTAACATTTTCTATCTTTCTTTTCTTGTTATCAACAAGCAAAACTTTATCATTGAGCAAAAGAATTAGAAGACCATTATTAAACAAACCATGACCAAACAATTCATTAGAATAAAAGATAGAGCAACCATTGTTCTTTACATTTATTTCAAAACCTTGTTCTAATAACTAGGGTACAAAAATAAAATTTCTAATAATATTAGGAATATAATAACATTTCTTTAATTTCAATATCTTGCCAGAAGATAATAACAACAAATAGGTGCCCACAGCTTCAAGATAAAAATTTGAAGAAGGGTGACTTCAAGCTCTATGGCACGAGTGGAGAAGCCATTTGTAGTCCCTGCAATGACTTGCATATATAAGATCCACATGCAGTATCCAATACCCATGAGTCAAAAACAAAAGAATTCAATGATAAATTAGTTTGTATTATGTACAAACCTTTTGATGCTTCTCCACCAGCATCTTGCTTCAAACTCGCAAGATATATCTTGCAGTTCTTCTTCCAGTGTTCCTGCTTGCCGCAGTGAATACATGCTCGATCAATAGAATGCTTCTTTGCCTTCTTCCTCTTTTGCACGCTACTTTTAGGATTCCTCTTTCTCTTTGAACCCTTCTTTATTGCCTGTTTCTTCTTCCCATCAACTAAAAGAATATGAGCCTTATCACCCTTGAAGTGACTCTCAGCTGTCTTGAGCATATTCAATCGCTCAGGTAATAAAATATTTAGTTTGTTCATGTGATAGTTCATGACAAACTGCGAGAAGGAGCCTAGGAGTGATTATAGGATCAAGTCTTGATTAAGCTCTCCATCCATTACAAATCCTAATTGACCTAACCGAGTGATTAAGTCAATCATCTTCAAAATATGAGCTTGAACGGATGAGCCCTCACTCATACGTGCATGGAACAACTGCTTCAAAATCTCATATCGAGTAGACCTACTTTGCTCTCCATAAAGCTCTTTAAGATTGAGCAATATGGACTGAGGTTCCCGCTCCTCATGCTACCTCTGCAATTCATTGCTCATCGAGGCCAACATGATACACTTAACAGTCAAACTATCATTCTTCCACATTTTATATGTGGCCCGTTGCTCCTTTGTAGAATCGTCTCCGATCAAATTTGGATTAGGAGAGTCGAAGATGTAGGAAACCTTTTTCTGAGTTAAGACAATTCTCAGGTTCCTCAATCAGTCCACATAATTTGGACCAGTCAACTTGTTGGCATCTAAAATGCCCCACAGTGATAAAGTAAAAGCCATAAAATTTTAATCTACATTAAAAGTAAAGAATAATATATAAGCAGACCACTCATAATGATGTCTACAACTAGACAAGGACTTATCAATCTAATTGTATCTTCCACTATTTTATCACGAATACTATAACCCTCACCTATGGTAAGCAAGAAAATTCTATCAGGGTTTCTTTAGTGGGGTTGAGATCCCAATTCGTTATAAATATCTTGTATTACACAACAAACATTCATAAGTTCAAAGGATAGAAAATACCCTTTCCAATTGCAACCCATGCAACTTTCAATATAACACCTGTCTCTAAGACACTTATAGCCTTGTGTTACACAACAAACTATAATGTCTTAGTTTAGTCAGACCCTTTATTTATATATTCATGATTGAATAATATTGCCCTTGTATTACACAATAAAGAAACACCACTAATCATGCTATAAAGCATTATATGCACTAAAATAATTCATATCTAACCCTAGAGTAGGCCTGGTATTGCACAACAAAACTACTATAGTTATTATCATAAATTTATCTTAGTATGAAGGAAGGCATTAGGTAGTGTTCATAATCAATATATCATTTCTAATTCAAGGTCTAAATCAATCGAATTGGCCAGTTAAGTGGGAGAGAGTGGGGGTCCTTCTGTTGCTTTCCTTAGACACCAATTTAATTGGTCAGATCAGTCAACGGAACCAATTAAAAAAACTGCGATCTCTTTATCTTTTCAGAACCACTTTTCTAGACACCAATTGATTAATCAAACCCTAAAAGGATTTGTATTATGATTCTATCACACTATGACTACATATAATTTTTAGGAGGCTTTGATGGTCTTATGCACATCTTTTTCTAATATGCATAACAATAATATCATACCACGCATATATTCAATACAATTTTAAAATTATCATCTTAAGTAAAATTTCTCATTAATTAGAACACGTTCGGCCATAGCTCATTAATCCCTTGGGCCAGTCTATGCAAGACCACAGGCATAGAGGCTCAGGAGGCATGTTCTACTGCAAGAAATTTTAAACTTAAGGAAAAAGAAAACATACAATATTTATAACTCTACATAATAAAATAAATCATGCTAAAACCATAACATAATCATTCATGTAATCAATATATTATGGACCACTAATTGAGTCAATCAAGGAGTCTCTAATACCAATATTGGGTTCCGATCATGCAGTGAAAGGCTGGATTTCAAAAAAAAATTTATAACTTTGAAACCCTAATCAACCGAAACCTTAGACCCAAGACCCCTTGATTATAATAATTAATTAGTTATGAAATGTAACATATATAGAGGAACATACCTTGATATTTGGTGAAGAAAGAAGGAAGCCGGTTATCTAATTTTTCTACGAGGTGCCCAAGTGTTCGCCCTCCAATGGTTATCCACACGAGAATTGGATCAAAGATATGCTCATAAACTTGACTTAAACCTCTTTTGGCTTGTTGACTTCTTGGCTTGCCTCTTAGGACCCTTTTTATCTTTTTCTTAAGCCTAATAAAACTTGTATTAAGCTAAGAAAAGAGTTGTCCTAAATTGACTAAGGCTTATAGGAAGGGAAGAGGGATAGAGAAGACTCTTGTCTTAAACAAGGATTGCCTAAAATTATCCGATGCTATCCCATATGTGCTACCCCCTTTAAATAGTGAATGGAAGATGTCAAATAAAGGAATACAACCCATTCCATATCCTTCTGAAAGGATATGAATATTTAAATTCATTTCAATTTAAAGATACATCATTATAATTTTCAGCACCTTTCTTCCTACACGCGCCACACTTGATGGGATGCTTTTGGCATCCCATCTTAAATCAGATAGCCTCTGATTTTGCCATGTATCAAGATAAGGTTCTTCATGTTTAGATGAACTCATAAATCCTCAAAAGATATGCCTTCTAGCCTTAAATTAGAAGGACTTTTAGACCTCTAGAAAATTTTGCACGTGCACAGTTTTCCTTCCGAGAGGCCTATGTCTCTTGGACTCTATTAATTTAACCTTATCCAATCCAATAACATTAAGATAAGGTTCTTCACATTCAATGGACCTATAAATCCCTAAAAAATGTGCCATCTAATGCCTTAAATTAGAAGGACTCTTAGGCACCTCTTGAAAATTCTGCATGCACACAGTTTTCCTTCCAAGAGTTCCATATCTCTTGGACTCTATTAATTTAACCTTATCCAATCCAATAAATGGCTGATCAGGTCAGAGGTTATCCCAAATTAATTCTAAAATTAATTTGAATCAATTAATTAAGCCAGTTCAAATCAATTTTGATCCAAATTGGTGCGATAGTTAGCCACATGTGCTAGCATGCTGATTGGCTAACCAATTAAATTAATTAATCTTATTAAAATGATTATTTGATCAATTCCTTATGTGCATGACCTATTGGGTTCCTTATCTAGCCAACAGTAGGTCTAGGTTTAAATCGATTTAGTTCGATTAGAAACTGACTAACCGAATTAGGTCAAATCATGCTAACCCTAGTTGCCAATTCGAACCATCATTCAAATTGACTCATGAATTAAATAAATATAATTATAAAAACCTACAAGATATGATTGACATCTAGCAATGTGTCATGCCTATCTAGAAGATAAAAATTTGATAGAATTACCAAAATACCCTTCAGTGACAAGTTACTGTGCAATTCAATCCTTCGATCTCTTTTTATCCCGAATAAGTGATGGGTATGGAAAAGTATCAAACCCTAACATTTTATTCATTTAAATATTAAATAAATAATAAAGGCTCGATAAATAAAAAATTAGAAACCTATTCTAATTTTATTTTGCTTTGATCAAAGACTTCTTGAGTCATCATATGATGAGATTACATGGGATATCTTCTTCTCTATTTAGGAATGATCGATTCCTTATTGACCTACTCATAACCTTCATACATAATCCTCCATATCCATGAACCCCATACATGACTTAGCCATGAATGAGTATGAACTAAAATATGATTCATGTGCATAAGATTCTATGGTAATCTCATGTCTAAGGATCACTTGCATAACTCCCACTAAGAGAACCATCTTTTGACAAGTAAGTGAGATCTCCATAAGATGTTCTCAATGCGGATCAATTCAGTAAACTTATACCCTAATGAGCAACCACATCCTTGTAATAGTATCTCTACACAGGTGGCTGTGAGACTAACCACCCTCTTCATTGAGCATACATAGAATGTGCCAGTCTTACCAAAATCATCGATTCCCGACTCGATAATTCTTTGACTGAAAATATTTTAGATTGGAGTTTTTAGGAACTTAGGTCTCATCGTTATGAACTTCATCATAACCCTAATTCCTTTGTCCTAACCTTATGTGATTCATCATAATATTAATAAATATAAGACACAACATATGATGAATAAAAAAATGCCTTTTAATTGATAAAATATCATACATGAGTTAGAAGAAATTATAAAAAAATGCCCTTATATGATTGGCTTTTAGGGCACTACTCTTTCAATCACCGATAGACGGAAGGACCTAGTGGCCATAGGGAGCACTTGTATGTCGATCGAAAGCCTAGTGACAAGAAAGAGAGGGAGCGAGCTGGGCCCGGTGGATAGAGGTGAAACGCTATAGGCACGATTTTTACTTCTCGTAGTTATAACGATGAAATACATCGTTAAAATTATTTTATAAAAAATATATAAAATATATAACAATAAAATTTATTTTTTATCATTATAAAATATAATATATAAAAAATGTTATAATGATGAAATACATTTTTCATCGCAATACCTTGAAATAAAAAATTATTTTTTATAAAAATCTTAATTTATAATGACAAAACAAATTTTCATCGTTATAAATAAATTTATAGCAATGAAATAAAATTTCATCATTATAAATAAATTTATAGTGACCAAATACATTTATCATTGTAATACCTTGAAATAAAAATTTATTTTTTTATAAAAATATCAATTTATAACAATGAAACAAAATTTCATTGTTATAAATAAATTTATGGTGACGAAACAAAATTTCATCATTATAAATAAATTTATAATGATGAAATACATTTATCATCGTAATACCTTGAAATAAATATTTATTTTTTTAAAAAATCTCAATTTATAACGATGAAACAAAATTGCATTGTTATAAATAAATTTATAGTGATAAAATACATTAGTCATCATAATACCTTAAAATAAAATTTATTTTTTTAAAAATCTTAATTTATAATGACAATGAAATTTCATCATTATAAATAAATTTATAGTGATGAAAAACATATTTTTGTCATAATACCTAGAAATAAAAAGTTATTTTTAATTTGTTTTGAAATAGACATATAATAATATTTTATTACGAAGAAAACTATTTTCATTGTAAAAAAATATTTATTACAGCGAACTTATGTGCCATAATAAGTCCAAACAATATTCCAACGAATTTAATTTATTTTTACCGTTATAAGTAAACATATGGTAGTGAAAATTTTTTACCGTAATAATTTGCCATAAAAAGTTCTCTTTTTTTATGGGGATACTCAGGATGGTAACCTTGTAGATTTAAATTTAAGTAGTGAAATAAAATTTAAGTTAATATTCGATGTATCCGAAAATAATTTTTTAGTCATTGGAAATACATCACTTATTACATTTATAGTTTAACAAAAATGATCTTAGGTTATGGTGCAGATCTCTTTTGCTCAACTATACTCCCCCATTATCTCCAAATGAATGTACTACTCTAAATATGAAAGGCAAGATATAATAGAATAATAATCATAACATGCCATTAAGCAATAATCACTCTAACTAGATAGCTTATATAGTAAGTTAATAAAGAAATGCCATGCATATAAGTAATGTCATATCCAAATACAATAAAGAAAGAATTCATAATTTTAAATATTTAATTGATTCATAAAACAATAAATTGGATTGATCATAATTCATCCTGACTAGCTTGACCATATTCAAAATCATAGAATCAATCAATGTACAATCTCCATTAAATGGGCATTGGTCAAGTATAATCCTCACTAGTAGAACATTGATTAGGTACATTCCTTGTTGGTAGAGCATTGGCTAGGTTCAATCCCCATTGGCAGGGTATTGGCTAGATACAATTTTTACTAGATATTAAACATAGTTGACTAGGTTTCAAATTTTATAATAAAATATAGGCTAAACTATAGTATTGACCCTTGAACTTAGGGGGCTATGTCACTTTGGTCCTTGAACTTCAAAAAGTTACAAAAGTGATCCTGAACTTTTCTTTTTGTTTCAGTTTGATTTCTACCATTAAATAGAGGAGATACCGTTTGATTCTATCTCATGTGGCAACACATGTGGCATACAGGTGGCAAAACTAAATTTCAAACCCATTATTAATCTTTTAACCTATTAACCTAATATCCAATAATTCTAAAAAAATAATTTTCATTCTTCCCACACATGGCATCCAATGGGTCCTTCCTTCTTGTAGCCCCCTCCATCAATCGCGGCCTCCTCCATTCCTCACCTATAGTCTCCTCTAGGGATGAAGGAGGGATGCTCCCTCCCCTGCCCCCCCCCCCCATGCTAGTGAGGGACAAAGGAGGGGGCACCCCCGCCCCTCCTCATGCGGGTGAGGAACGAAGGAGGGGGCATGGCCCCTTCCTCCTCCTCCTCCCTCGCCTGCATTAGGGGGGAAGGGATGCTGAGCCCCTCCTCCGTCCCTCACCCGCATGGGAGGTACTCGCAGAAGAGGTCACAGGCGAGGAACATAAGAGGCCGCGACAAAGGGGAGTGATGGATGGAGGGGGCTGTGGCAGTAGGTGGAAGGCAGAGGGGGCCGTGGGGAGAGGAAAGCGGTTGGATACTACGTATGGGAAAGGAAGAGATTATTATTATTTCTAGGATTATTGGATGTTGGGTTAATGGTTAATAATAGGACTTTGCCACCTGTATGCTACGTGTATTGCCACGTGGGGCAAAAATCAAACGGTATCTCTCTTGTTTCATGGTAGTAATCAAACTGAAACAAAAAAGAAAGTTTAGTATCATTTATGCAATTTTTTGAAGTTCAGAAATCGAAGAGACATAACCCCCTAAGTTCAAGGGTCAATACTGTAGTTTAGCCTAAAATATATCCAATTGTAATCCATATCAATATTAATTTTTGACCCAGAAAATTTATTCAAAGCTCAATTTCAAGTATGTATGCATAGGTCATAGGTTATAGGTCATCTAAGGCTTTTCCCAACTACATGGGGTCGACTATATGAATCTGCTTTCTCCACTCTGCTCTATTCAAGACTAAGTCAACATTCAAATATAAATAGTTATATCTTTTTTAATTATTTTTATCCATATTAGTTTAGGTCTACCTCTATCTCTATCCTTACCATGAATTGTTAAAAGATAACTCTTTCTAACGGAGCATCTAAAGGTCTACGTTGTATATGTCCAAACCACTGTAATCAATTTTTTCTCATTTTATCTTCAATTGGGGCTACTCCTATTATTCTCTTATATATTTATTTTTAATTTTATCTTTTAAAGTTTTACCGCATATTCATATTAACATATGCATTTCTGTCATACTTAATTTATTCATATGTTGTTTCAATATTGCTCAACACTCTATTCCATATAGCATAGCTGGCCTAATAGCGGTTTTATAAAATTTTTCTTTTAATTTTAATGGGATGCACCGATCATACAATACTCCCGAAGCACCCTCTACTTACTCCATCCTGCTTTAATTCTATGATTCACATCTTCACCTATTTTACCTTCTTACTGGATACTTGATCCCAGTTACTAAAATTTTTTACTCCTTGATATCTCTTGGCTTACAATCTTTACTATTTCTTCATTTGTGTTTCTACTCCCACTAAAATTATATTTCATATATTAAGTTTTAGTTCTACTAATCTTAAAACCTTTGGATTCTAAAGTCTCTCTCTAAATCTCTAGCTTAGCATTTACTTCAGATTTAGTTTTATCAATCAACACTATATCATCTGTAAATAATATACACCATAGGATATCATTTTGAATATATTTAGTTAATTCATCATAACTAATATAAAAGGATTCGGACTTAAGGCAGATCTTTGATGTAAATCTACAGTAATTAAAAACTCACTAATTTTTCATATTGTTGTTTTAACAATAGTTATTGCTCTATCATATATATCTTTTAAATTTTAAATATGTATGCATAACTTTTAAAAATAGTATATACTATTATAATTAGAAAACATTCAATCGCAAAATTCATGAATTAATTATAATGCTTTGATGTCAATATTTTATTAAAAATAGGTATTCATATAAAAATCTTAGAAAGGTGAACCATCACCTATCTCATATATATGAATCATTGCAATCCCAATCAACTTTTAATATTCCTTTCAAAACTTATTACTATTTTACAAGAAAGACCATCAAATAAATTAATTAACTTTGAATGTCATCATCATATTATAAAATTAGAATCAATGTGAAGTTCTTTAATGATATTAAATCCTTACCAATTCAAAAATATATATATAGCATGCATGAAATAAAAAATTCTTAATCATATGTAACTCTTAATTATATATAGACCATAAGGCTTATTCTAGCAAGTAAAAGATCTCTCTGAATTAGAAAAAAATCTTTAAGAAATTCACTCATGATTTTTCATATAAAAAGAAAACTATATCAATCTAGCATCCCTTTGGACATTAAATTTTTTAGTTAACCTATTAAATCCTTCAAGTTACCCTTAATTAATAATTTCTTAAAGCCATCTTCTTCTCAAACTTTAAATAGATGGTCCCCTATACCAAAGAAAGTATACGATTTTCAAGTGCTTCTTTGTTTTAAATTTATTTCTCATTTATATCTTTTTTTTAGAATTTTATACATATATTTGCATTGTGTTAAACTAAATGCAAGATAATAATATTAAAATATTTCTATCTAATAGAAATAATAATATGTTTCAAATGCAACATAATACAACACAAATATAAATACAAACAGTACCGCAAACATATATACCCTAACCACTATTTAATATATATAAATACTATGTATGTAATAATATATAGTATATATTATGATTAGTACATAAATATAATATTATATTTTTAGAATGCATTGGGGGTAAAATTGGCTAGAATGGATGTATAGGATTTAGTTTCTAGATTCTTCTCACATGTTGAAGAGAGGATAGAGCCAACGACTGTGTGTGCTTTAAGATTCGGGTTGAGAGGTCTTCGTCCGCGATCTTCTGTTACTGTTGTTGCTGATTTCATCCTTGTTTCTCCCGGTGATGGCAAGTTCTTCCGCCCAGCCTCCGGTCGGCTCTGATGCCCCGATGAATGCTGGAATGTCTTGGAGCCATGCTCGCTCTGGCCGTTACGATTGGGTTTCCCCTACTCCTTCTCCGGTTGTTGTGGCAGAGTTGGAGCCGCTGTATCCGAATATCATCCAAGTGCCGATGCGGTCCTTGGAGGAGGAGATCGGCAAATGGAAGGACCAGGCAGTCCTTGCTCGTAGTTTGGCGCGTTGGGTTCCTCTAGAGGTGCTGGTGCGCGAGCTTTATCGTGCCGGCGTCTCGGGGAATATCGAAGCTGTGGCCTTGGTGCACCGTCACTATCTTCTTTGGTTTGAGGATGCAAAGGCCATGGATTTTGTCCTGCACAGACCATGGGTTATCAATGGCCAACCCATTGCTGTGGTGGAGTGGAAGCCAAAATTTGTTCCATCGAAGAGTTCGCTTCTTTAGGCGCTTCTCTGGATCCGTCTGCTGCTTCTCCCCATTGAATTTTGGTCGGATGATGCTCTGGCTTCAATCCTTTCAGCTGCTGCTGGGAAGTTCCTGTACTTCGATGATTCGACCAGGGAACGGAAATGCGACGGCTTTGCTCGAGCTTGTGTCAGTGTCAACCTGAGCAAGCCTCTTCGGCCCGGTGCTCGGATTAGAGGTTCTGGTAATCCATTCTGGCAGCAGTTCTCTTTGAGCATCTTGACAAAATCTGTTGCTCCTGTGGTTCCTTGCATCTCGCCGGGGACTGTGGATCGGGGACGGCTTCCTCCTCATCCTCTTCGGGGTTCCGTTTCGGGCCTTGGATGGCAGCTTTAAGACGAAGGAAGTCTCCTATGTTGCAGCAATCTGATCCCTTGGACTCCTTTGTTTCGGGTAAGTCAGCGCCTTCTTCTCCTGGGTTAAAGGATGATTAGCAATTACCTAAGAAAGTAGCGTGGAGGCATCTAGCCAGGGGGTCGAAGGGTCTAGGTGCCTTCCCCTCTTCGGGGGTTTCCTAGGCTCCCTCTTCTTCCTCCTATCGGCCTGCCTCTGTGACTAAAGGGTCGGCATGCCGGTTGACTTCCTCTATGCCGGTTGTTGAGGGCGAGGCCTTTGGTGCCGAGAGCTTTGTCTAGGACTAGGGTAAGGCAGCCTTCGCTGGAGATTGATGGTTCAGACCCCAGGATCCCTTGCTCTCTGATTGGGAATCCAGTGTGCCGGTCTGAAGACAGCATGCTGGCTGGAGTGATGGGTGGATCCCAGGAGCTGGAGACATGCTCTTTGGTCTCAGTTCCTGTGGTGTCTGTGAACTCGGGGAATTTGGTCAATAACTCTTTTGTGTCAGGGAGCCTTAAGTCTAGTTGGGTTAGTTTGTCTGGCCCATTGAAGAGGGCGCGGCCGGTGGAACCTATGTCACAGAGGGTTGTGTCCAAGGCTTCCAAAGCCAAAGGGAAAGCACCTATCGAGGTAAAGATGTTGAGAAGGGCTCTTTTGCATTCTCGACTTTGCTTGAGTCCTCTAGGGGCACAGAGAGTCTGGCCGGGATGAGGGTGCTAAAATCTCGCCGGAAGGATAGTCTGGTCCCATGATCTACGTTAGGATCATCCCAGCAGGTTCAGGTGGTCGGATTGGACCATGACATGGCTGTCGCCCATCTTAAGGCTGCCATACTGAAGGATGGTACCGCTGAGGCCATGGACTCGGTCCAGGTGGATGAGGGCTGTGATCAGGGAGCTGAGAGTCCTCGGCTGTCTAATGATCATGTTGTTGAGCAGGTGACTGGGGACACGGCTGGGGTCCCCCTCTCTCCTAATTCTAAATGAAGATTCTTGTTTGGAATGTGCGAGGGGCTCTGAAACCCTCATTTCGGTCTTCTTTTGGAAGGCTTCACCAGCTTCATACTCTTGATATCTGTATCCTGTCGGAAACTCTGCTGTCTGGGGATAGTTTGACTTGGCGTCGGAGATAGATCTCTAGACAGTGGGATTCTTATGCTATTGAGTCAGTTTGTCTTTCTGGAGGCATTGTGGTTTTATGGAGACCAGATAAATTCCGTGTTGATGCCTTCCACGGGTGTGGTCAGCAAGTGGCTTTGGTCGTCTCGGAGGGGTCCTCTGCTCCCTGGTTTCAGGGGTTTATGTTAGTACTGATTTTAGGGCTCGTCGTGTGCTCTGGGATGAGATCCTCTTGCTTCTCATCCAGGGTTTTTCCTCCCTCATTGCTGGTGATTTTAATTATATTATGGGGGCCTCTAAGAAGAGAGGGGGTAGATAGGTTGTTGGGTCTTCTGATATTGTTGAATTCAGGAATTTCATTTCCTCGGCGGGTCTTTTGGATTTGGGCTTTGCTGGATTCCAGTTCACCTGGTGCAATAACTTCCATGGGTCTGCCTGGATAGGGCTTTGGCTTCTACCAACTGGCTTCAGCTATTTTCGTCTGCTTCTGTCACTCATTTGCATAGAATTAGCTCTGATCATTGTCCTATCCTTATTTCTACTGATGTGATTATTCAGCGCTCGAGGTAGTTCAAATTTAAGAAGTCGTTCCAATTAGCAGTCGCGTAAACCCACCAAGATTCACGCGACCAAGGGAAGAGATCAAGAGTTATAAGTACTGCGACGTCAAAGAGCTCTCCAATTGCCCCACGGCCGGAAACTCGCAATTCTACTCGATCTCCATAACGAAATCGCCCACCCTCACCTTATCCGATCCAAGCTTAATTTCTTGCGTACGTTCAATTATTCAGTTTCTAAATGGCGGCCTAATGGCGGCCGTATCACGGAGCGGCAACGGCGGCGGAATGCAAATCAGGGAACGGAGCGGCAACGGCGGCGGCGGAATGCAGAGTCAAGTGCAACCCAGCTCTATCACAGCGCAAGGTCTCGATAAGAGGAGTCCTCGGCGAGCTGCTGAGGTTGGCCAATCCGGAAAAAGCTCTCGTCACTTTGGGCGTCGGCGACGCATCGCCGTACCAGTGCTTTCATAAGGGGAAGGAGCTCTTCGCCGAGGCCGTCGCCGGGGCCGTCTCCTCGGCGTCGTTCGACTGCTACGCTCCTTCCTATGGCTTCCCTTTTGCCCGCCGGTGAGCACTTCTATCTTTTCCGGTCGATCACGCACAACTAAATATTTTAAAACGTCCGTCCTCGATCGATCGGTGCACGTAGTACGTTTCCAGTCCAAATCTCAGGTTACGTACGTTCCCCTAGAAGAAGCATTCGCGCGATTAGTTTAGCATATGGTCGACAGTAGATAAGACTAATTAAGAGGAGTTTGTTGCGATTTATGCGATTTAAAAGGAGTTGATATCATCACAACGGGAATTTTGACCAAGCTTTTCGGATGTTGGAACTTGAAAGAGTTAACGTACGATTATTTAAAAAAAAATATCAATATTGCGAATTTCCATTGAGTTGATCTTCCGAAAGGTGGGATATGCATGCATGACTCGGCTTGCGTCTGGTTTCAGCCTTCTTATCCTTTGATGAGTAAGCGGCTGGTCATCCGCACTTCCGATAGTGTGAGACCTGTTTGATTTGTCTCTATGGATCAAGCCATGCACATGATGTCTTATATCTCGTAAAGACAGAGAGGTATATCAGTGGTCAGAGGAGAGAGAGAGAGAGAAATTAACATGCATGCAGGAGTCGAGTTGCTTTTGGGTTGGAGTTGAATCTTGGGTATTATCATTATATGGACTAGAATTATAAAACCGTTGTTATGATGTTATATAATCACTCTCCTTGCTACACTACCACATAGTTACAATTTTCTCAAAAAAAAAAAAAAAAATAGTGCTACCTGTTGCAATGGTGCAGCATAACTATATATATATAACTATGAAGACCATAATTTGGACGTATTGTTTTCATATTTAAATATCTGTATTTTAAGATTTTATTTCTTGAAAAATAATATGCATGTGGTCAGATGCTATCTCTTTTTCATTCCGGGTATAGCTAAAAATAGTTGTGATAAAAGGAAAAAAAAAATTCAATTTGGATGGAAACCATTTCATAAATTCTATAATTAATTTTAATTTCTTTCTTGCATGTGACTTTGTGTTGTTCTAGTTCATTACTAACCCTTGCACACATTTTAATATCCTAGACTATTGTAATCTCTGTCACATCAAATATGCAATAGTTCACCTCAAAACTTTGATATTTTTATAGTAATTTCATGATAGCCAATCATGCTCATTCACAAATACTATGATCCAACACGTAAAGTTTTTAGTTTGCATGAGTTATAAATTGGATCTATTCATATATTATTTGTAATAAGTAAAGACCATATATACTTAATAAAGCAAGTATTCAAGATTAATATAATATATAAATAATATGAGGCCAAATTCATGCTAATAAGGCCATTACATGTTGTAGATAATGAGCGATAAAATTAAAAGCACCTTATTTCTAATATAATCAAAAAACTTTTCAATCACTAACTATTGAAAAATCATCCTAACCTAATACAATCTCCACATCTTCCTTTGATATTTAAAATTAAAAAAGATTGCACTTTAAAAATATAATTTTTTTAAATAAGGTTATGAATCATTGGGCTGAAAGTTAAAACTATCTTTTTATTTTAATTTTCTATAATAATATTTTATATAAATTATTTTTTTATTTTTATATCTATATTAAGAGAATCGATTACGGTAGTTTAGATATATACAATATTTAGATGCTTCAGTTAGAAAGAGTAATATTTTAACAGTCTATGGTAATGATAAAGATAGAGGTAGACCTAAACTAACATGAACAGAAATAATTAAGAGAGATATTTTTATTTGATAAGATTTTATTTGAGTTGAGAAAAGGTTAGATGAGTTGAGTTGAGTAAATTAAATGGTATTGTATAAATCATTTAAATTTTATTTGATAAGATTTTTTGCTATATAAATAAAAAACCTTAAGGTTTGTGTTTATAGTTGAGATTTTTTATATTTAATTTTTTTTTTTTACTCTCTACATTATGTGGTATTTTACCTGTAGTTTGGAAACAAAATTAACCATAGTGTTGTATATCCACCACAGTTGATGCTTAATGGTACAAATTATAAGTCATGTTAAGTGTATCATGGTTGTCATTCTTGGCCTACTGGCTGTCTAATTTTAGGAATATTTTTTTCAGCTTTATTTATGTTGCAATTATAATAGGTTGGGGTGGAGGTTATTGCTCTGAGTTAGAAGAGAGTTTTTTTAATCCTTTCTCACATTTATTTTCTACAAAAATAGGATAAAATTTTATCTCGCAAATGATTAATTATATTGAAGAAGGATAATTATCCCATCAAAACAAGTATTTTTATTTGTATACTATTTGATTATACTTAAATCTCTTATTTTTTTATCCTTAAAAATATTTTCCATTTTTTTAAAAAGTATAACTTTATTGAAGAAGGATAACTTATTCCATCAAATATTTATTTTATTTGTATGTTATTCGGCTATTACTTTAAATCTCTTATTTGCTCTTATCCTTAAAAAGTCTTTTATTTTTTTTTAAAATATTTTATTTGGTTTATTATTTCGTTCTTCACTAACATAAGATAGAATAATTTTTTACTGATCCTTCTTCATTTTGTTTTATCTTGTCCTGCAAGTGGGAGTTGGAATTGAATGATTGTCCAGGAAGTGAGCCTTATTGAAGTTCTAATTAGTAACGAGTGACACCTGCAAGAACTTCGACAAAGACACTCAATTTTCTGGTTTCAATCACTCGAATGGTTTGGACTCAAGTCAAAGTCACATTTCCTTGCTTGAGAAATATTTTGCAAATATATTGAGTGAAGAGAGATTGACATGGGCTTATTTAATTTTGTCCTCAACCATGCTTTCAGCCACAAAGTACCGGGTTTCTTCGTCACTCGAGAGAGAGAGAGAGAGAGAGAGAGAGAGAGAGAGAGAGAGAGAGAGAGAGAGAGAGAGAGACTTTTCAGTTGATTAAATTTTTATCTTTATGAAAAACTCTAGAAAGAAAAGGATGAAAAGGAAAAAAAATCATAAAAGAAAAAGATTTTTTTTAAAAAAAAACTTAAGTAATATACAACTGACTTATTAATATCGAAGCACATGTTTTGGTATAGTTGCTCTTTTATGTTTTCATCTTTTATGTTTTCATCTATAATTTGAGAATGTTATTTATTTATTTATTTTTAATTTGTCCTGCAGATTGCTGAAACTGCAAGAGACTTTAACATCCCTATAATTGCTGACGAGTTGTACGCACATTTGATCTTTGGTGATAGCAAATTTGTAGCACTGGCCTCCTTTGCTCATTTGACACCAGTTCTCAGCATAGGAGCTTGTCCAAGCGTGGATGGTTCCTGGATGGCGTCTTGGATGGTTAGCCATATGCGATCCTAATAGGACTTTTCAGCAAGTATGGTGCTGCAAAAACTTATATATTTTATTATTGTTAGATCAAATATTTTCTCAATGCTAACCCAACAATAGTTTCAGTTCTCAAAATAAAAAAAAATAATAAAAAAAGAGCAGTTTTTTTTTGTGACTGATTTTTTCTATTATCAAAATTAAGCAGAATGAAACCAATTTAGAAAAACAGAGACAATTGTTTCAGAGATGAAACAATTTTAGTTTACTGAACTCTTGGTTTCCCTGATTAGCATGATGAGATTCTTGGCTCAAATTGTTGCATAGTAATCTGGTGGTTTAATCACATTCTAATCTTTTGAGCATGATGGCTTACAAAGTTGATACAAAGGAGATATGCAAAGAATTTAGGACTACTTTGTTTCGTTGTATAATTCATTGTGTTAATATAAGCGTCTTTGCTATTTTGATTTCATCCAACATACAAACATGTAAGAAGGTTGGTGTCTCAAGGATTCTACAAGTACACAACTTTTGATATTTTCAATTGCACATGCTTTTTTACTCTAATGGCATTGACATAATAGCTGATATTAATGGTAGTGAAAATAATGTTCTATAAACTTTTGGCAGCAAAGATCACATCCTTTTAGATTGCAATAAATATAGTGTATGCTGATTACTTGACTGCCAGATGGTCATGGAAGCTATCCTATAACCAAATCTCCTTACCCTGTCTGGATATTATCGAGTAGTACAAGTACAAGACTGGGGATCAGCTTGATTCTTATGAAATTCAAGTACCAGTCTCATTGTCAAGCAAAGACTTACTCTTTGCTTTGCTGTGAAAGGTCAAAGTGGCAATTGAGACGATTATGCATGGAATATCTGGTCCAAGTTCTATAATTCAGGTTTGTTCTCTTAAGAATCTTCTAACAATAATGGAGGCCTCGGCTAATATACTTTATACAAGAATAAATCAAATTGAAGCACTACACAGCTACTCGAGGCCAACGGGTTCAATGTTCATGATGGTTGGCTTTAGTTTATTTATCTGTATTTTTTTCTTTAGTTTTTATTTAACATCTCAATCTCAATCTGCCATTAAACAAAAAGAGAATGACATGTGACATAATCATAAGCTGTTTAATGGCAGATTGAGATTAACTTCACACCTCTATCTGGCATAGAGAATGACATGGACTTTGCTAGGGAGCTGATAAAAGAAGAATCTGTCTTGGTGCTTCCAGGTTAGACTGCACATCTTTCCATCAAGCATGTGGTTATAAATCATGTGACATAATCATAAGCTGTCCTCTTCTTAGAATTATGCCAGAAGAAAAAGAATTTATGTTGAAATTTGAAACTCCTATCACAATGTCAGAAAATTTTGCTTAGAAAAACTAGTTATACTGATAGTACTAAATATCAAAGGTCCCCCCTTGTATGCAATCACTGTTAAAAGCCAAGGAAACTATTGTGCTGGATATTGCCTCACCACAGTATGCAATCAATATGTAAAGATAAAGACATTATTATGTTTCTCAGAGCACAAAGCTTTCTGCAACATAATTCAGAAAGAAAAAAATCTTGCAGGAGGAAAATGGGTTAAGGTAAGGAAGTTGTGAACATACTCAGAACAAGACAGTTTTGTTTGGTACAAAGACCATATCTTATTTGTATTTGATTGAAGATATGGTCTTTTGTACCAACAAAACTGTCTTGTTCTGAGTATGTTCACAACTTCCTTACCTTCATTTCTGCTTCATAGACAGTTAATTCTAACATTAGGATCCCTGAGGCTCTGGTCTTAGGCTAGCACCAGGGGTTAGAGCAAGGATGAAGATATGGAGCAGGCAAAGAGCAACAGCAGTACCGGGAGCAATTCGGTGGACGATAATGTTGTCTACCTCGGGACCTTTCCAGCGCCAAGGCCCCGACGTCCTATGCAGCTGATCCGTGCCAAGGAGGGGCGCGCAAGGGCTCAGCCAACCTACTCTTAGCCAAAGACCAAGACTTCATCCGAGGAGCGGATGGAGTGGACCTCGTCCAGGAGGAGGACGAAGTCAATTCCCCAAGTCCGTGGGAGAGGAGATCCCGGGGACAGGCAGTCCAAGGGAATGCAGATCCTATGAAGACCGTGGAGAGTGCACACCAGGAGGTTACAGTGCGGGCACTGTCAACACTAGTGGCCCCAACCTGCAATGGGCTTCTAAATGTGTTGGTGCAGCTGGATGGCCGAGAGGTGCAGGCCACCATCAGCACTGGAACGGCACACAACTTCTTAGCCGAGAAGATGGCAAGAGAGTTGGGGTTGACCATCGTCTCCGACAACACTCTCAAAGCGACCGGAGTTGCTGACGCGGAAGGGGCACTCGATCGGACTGAAGCTACGCTGGCGATCGGCCCGCGCCAGGGTTGATGTAGCTTCATCGTCTTTCCCCTAGACGGATATCAGATCATTCTTGTCTTGGACTTGTGCACCAAGGCTGAAATAGTGATCATTCCACACAGACCTGGAATTCTGGTTTGGGAGCATGGAGTCCCAACTTTCGTCCCGGCAAGTGTGTGGAAGCCCGACGCCTAGGAGGGGCGCAGGAGTGGCACGGTTAGAGCTCCTACCGGGCCATGCCAGGGCATGGGGAGGCATGCCAAAAGAGGCTAAAGCTGAAGCCCGTCACAAATCAGCCGACCTGTGGATGGGTGATCCACGGGGCTAGCAGCAGCTCGAGAGGACCTGCTGGGGCGCATAGGCGGTGCGCGCAACACGCTGCAGGTGTAAGCAGTGTGGCTTTCACCGGGAGGAGGTGGAGCAGTGGTGGTGCCATGGTTTCCATGTGCTGTCCACAAACCAGGCGCAAGGAGTGCAGAAGGCCATGCACATGCGCTTGGGACTCAACAGTGGAGTTTGAGTGATTGAGCAAGGTGACGGCATGCTCAAGGCGGAGCCATGTCGATATGGCAAAGCTTCACCAACGATCTGCGGCAGGGAGGCTGCAAATGAAGGAGTTGGAGGAGGGTGACAAGAGCGCTATCCAGGCCTACTTAGGAGGGCAGCGAGACGAGGACGTCTTCACGCTTCAAGTGGGGGAGGATTGTAACACCCCTAACTTGGTGCCGAGGTCCGGACCGAGGCGTGGCCCGATCAACATGAGGTTGTGGGCGAGGCAAGCCAAGGAGCAGCTTGCCGACCTTCGGGCAGCCAGTGCGCAAGCAGTGCACAGTCTGAAGGCTTGGCCGAGAGGAGGCCAAGGGCTCGAGGGATGGGCGAGTGAGGTGCGCCGATAGTGGCCAAGGGGGTGGGCGTGGAGCAGACACGCCCAGGCAAGGCGCACAGAGGCATCTGACAGCTGCAAAGGTCCAGCGGATGGGACCTTACACAGGGCGGGGCGACCCTGTGTGGTGCGTTGCAGTGAGCGCAGCGGCGCGCGAATGGCAGGTCCAAGAGGTGGCCTTGGACAACACCCTGCCATGACCGACCGAGACCACACGCACAGAAGGTGCGAGGTTGGCCGCTCAGCCAAGGAGGCAGGCTGAGGTGAAGGCAGACGCTGGAGCGCGGAAGCACCAGGGCGAAGGCGTAGGCAATGCCACAAGGCTACGGGGGCAGCGCAGTTGGGCGCTGACACGGCAGTCGGGCGCACGCAGAGCAGCGGCACGGCCAGAGGGCTGCACGATATGGCGCAACGCAGGAGGCGTGTGCCAAAGTCGGGCGCATAGGCACAGGCAGGTGTGCGAGGTTGCTGACGGGATGCAGGCCACGGGCGCATAGGCGCAGGGTTGGGGCGGCGGCCCCAAGCATCCAGCCGAGTGGGGCATGGCTAGGGCGCGCAGGAGGCGCACACGACTGGGCCACGACCGAGTGAAGTCAGCAAGGCATCAGCCAGCTCAGCAAGGGGGCGGTTGCTGAAACCGCCCAGCGCAGACATGCGCGCGGAGGCGCGCACGCATGCGCGTAGGAGGCACGCATGACCAAGGGGAGACCGGCAAACTCCCTGCCCAGAAGGGGCAGCGGCAGGGCCAGGTGGGCCACTGCCACGCCAGGTCGCGCAAGAGGCGCAAGGGCCAGGGACAAATCGGCGGACACTGCACAGCATTGGCCGAGCTGGCAGGAGGCCAGCTAGGCGCGCACGCACGGCAGAGGCGCATGGCGCGTGGGGGCCAGTGAGCTGGACAACCTCACCATCGGGGGACACGGCAGATCGTGGTGCATGTGCGCTGAGGCATGCGCAGGAGGTGCACGCACGATCAGCGCACGTCCAGGCGGTTGCTTAACCGCCTAGCCAGCAGGGCCACGTGCACTGGTGTGCGCGGGTGGTGCGCGCACGACCAGCGCACGACCGAGCGGTTGCCCAACTGTCCGGCCTGCAGGGAGCGTGCACTGGGGCACGCGCAGGAGGCGCGTGCACAGCCAGTGCACGACCAGGCGGTTGGGCAACCGCCTGGCCACTCAGCCACGTCCAGAACGTGCGCGTAGGAGGCATGCACGCCCAGCAACCGTCCCAGCGAGTGGCGGATAAGTGGGGAAGATGGAGCCAAGGCATGCAGCCCCATGCAGGCCAAAGAGAGGTGCCAACTCAGCGGGTGGTTGCCATAACCGTCGAGGGCTATTTAAGCCAAGGCACATGGATGGTTTAGGAAAGCCACAAGGGAGCCATGGAGGGAACCTTGTCTAAGGGAGTTAGCCAAACTTAGGGGAGAGTTTGGGGCTTCATCAAGCAACACTCGTGGGCGAGTGGGGGTAGAGCTAGGGGAGTGTTCTACCATTGCTTGTAAATGGTCTTTGTATCCTTATTGTGAATATGCAATAAAGGTTGGGAGCTTTCCTGTAATGGTGCATGTGTATGTGGAAGTGTTGGGTGCAATCCAGCTAAGGGGCTTGCTAGGTTCGTGATGAAAAGAGGGAAGGGCTGACTTGAGTAAGGTGCTCAAGTCCCGCACAATGAAGGATAGGCCTTAGTAGGAGAAAAAAAAAAAAAATCCTCTATCCTGTTGGTAGGGGTGTGACAGATTTCCAATGGGTGGCTTGTAACTGCCCAGACCCACTAGTCTGGCAGTTATGGCCATGGCGTGCGCATCCTGCGCATGCCATCTGCCCAGCAAATGCGCCCACTAACCTCTCCCTGCACGTCCTAGTGCAGTTTGGCCCACGCGCCCACTGTGCGCGCAGGGACGGTTGGCCCAACCGTCTGGAACGGTCCCAGGCGTGGGCAGGTCTCAGCAACTGCCCCACGCCCCTTGCAGATCGTGCGCACACCCTCCTGGTGTGCGCCAAGCAATTGCCTAAACGTGGGCGGTTCTCCTAACTGCCCAGCCATGATTGGCCATCGTGCTGGTCGTGCGCGCGCCCTCCTGGCGTGCGCCTGGACGTGGGCGGTCCACCCCACCATCCAGCTCCATCCGGCAGATCGTGCGCATGCCTCCTGCGCGCGCACGCCGAGCGGTTCCACCAACCGCTCAGTCGTGGCCTGCTCGCACCTGCGCCCAAGCAGTTTTGGCAACCGCCCGGTGGTTCAGACTGTCCCTCCGCATGTCGCCCGTGGCTCCGACCACGTGCGTGCGTCTTTGCCGCAAGGTCACCTATCGGTCCGACTGATAGTTGGCGCCACGCAGGGGTTGCTTCGCCCTGCGTAATGTTCTCCTCAGCGGAACCTTGTGTTGGCCGGCATTGCCCATGCATCTTGGCCCAAGGCGATGGAACGCCTTGCCAATCTGAGCAGTCGCTGATGCAGTCTCCGCCCGTCCCTCCGCGTGCTGCCCAACTTGATGCCGTCCCCATGGCCCCTCCAGCCATGCCCTTGGGCCGCTCATGGACCACCGAATCCATGCGCCCAAGGTTTGGCAAGCCTGCCCCATGGCTTGCCTGTGCCCGTGCCATCCTTCGCAACGGTGCACTAGCCTTGGCTCCGAGCCTTGGCCTTCTGGTCGGGTCGTGACAGAGTCTCCCCTTCAATATTCTTGCGCAGCCTCCAGTCTATGGCCACCCCGAGGGTTCCTATAGTATGAGGAGCATTGCAGGGCTGGCCTAGGCTGCTGCTCAGCCTGGCCGTGTGCTGACGCTGCATTTGGCACTGCAGAGCTGCACCTCAGCCCCTACCTCGTGTCACAGCTGCGCCAAGTGTCGCTGGACTGTGCCATGGCCTACATACCCTTCGGCCAAGTCCTTGGGTGGCACGCCTCCTGCGCGCCTGTCCAACAAATGCACGCCGCTCCTTGGCTTGCCTCCGCCAACCTCGCCTGATGCAAAGGTTGGGGTCATGACAATCCTCTCCCACTTGAAGATGCCGACGTCCTCGTCGCATTGCCCCTCCAAGTAGATCTGGATCTCCTCCTGCAGACATCTTCTCTCGCTCCTTCCTAACCTGGGTAGTGGTGACTTATCTTCACCACCTGCTTCGGCGCGTCTCCTTGCGCCCGGCACAGTATCGTTGTGCCCCACCCCACATGTCTCTAGGTGCAGGCGATCTTTATCTTCAAAGGTTGCTTGACTCGACTTGGACCCTGCCCACCGATAGTCCTTCTTCAGTAAGTCGATCAATGGAATCATTGCTCTGTGATTCCTCTGGGATGAACCTTCGACCTTCGTTGGCCAAAGCTAAGGAAAGGATCCTAGCTTGGTCACTGGTGGGAATCGGTCAATTACTCTGGCCGATCCTTTGCCCAAGGAACTTTGCTTCCTTGCAGACACACTCGCATCTCTCTCTGCGAGTAAGCGATCTAAGTGCTCCTCAGCGAGCGGGTATAGACCACTTAATCCAAATAAACAATCAAAACTCACTCAAGTGTCTGTACAACACATTAGATTGCAGTAGAAGGAACTATTGTCAAACTTGACAAGAAACTCATAACAACTGAGTTACACAAGTACCTAAACACAAGTAGCGAGGTCCAACCTCAACCCTTTCACAATCTGTTGAGCAGACATGTTGACCAGACCATCTGCTCTTGCACCCATACTGCGCACCTCCTGTACACCTATGGCCATGCTGTGTTGTACTCAGTGGGGCATGCCTCCTGCGTGCCTTACTGCGACTTGACTCAGTGCACCTCCTGTGTGCCAGTAGGCAGGTTTATTCCATCGCCTACCTTTGAGCCGTCTCATGGATCAGAGTGGTGCGCCGCCTGCACACACTTCTGTTGGCTTCTATGATGCACCTCCTGTGCGTCCTCGTTCAGAACTCCTTGGCGTCTCCTCTGAACGCCACCCTGGGCTTGTTGGGATGCACCTCCTGTGCATCCTTGTTGGGATCCCTGTGATGCACCTCCTATGCACCAGCCCGAGGTTGCTTGCGGTATGCCTCCTGTGCATCCTCTACCAGTTCTGACTGGGCTAAGCATTTGGCACCCATCCGTGGAAGTGCCACTGCCTCACCCTGGCGTGCCTCCTGCACACCTGGATTGCCAATACCTGGTCGAGCCGCTGATCTGTCCAAGCTGACCTTCATCGATCGCTCCGCGGTAATGCCCGTAGCTCCAGATGCCACGGCCTGTGTTGCTGCTTTAGGACCTCTGCGTCCCAAGCACTTTGGATTTCCCTCTACGGGAACAAAACAAGGACTTTTCTTTTTCCCGATGAAAATACCATGGAGGTAAGGTATTATCATTACCTTGGCTGCCATGAAGAACTCCAGCCCAAGGATGACATCAATGTCATCTAGGGGAATAACTATCAAGCTGTAATTTCCTTCCCATGAGCCCGCCGTGATCATCACCTCCGCTATGCCGTGAACATGAACAGCTCTGCTGTTCACAGCCTTGATCAAATTCGTGCTTCTAGATACTGCCAACTCCAGCTTCTTAGCTTTCTCCTGGCTAATGAAATTATTCGTCGCTCCAGTATCTAGCATGGCCTTCACCCTTTGGCCAATGAGGAGTATGGGGATGTGCATCAGCTTACGATTTTTGGAGGGTTATTTCACCGTAATTGCATTGAGTAGTTGCAATGGGTTCGCCCGTGCAATTTCCTCCTCCTCAGCACTTTCAGACTCATCTTCATAAGAAGTCAGAGCACTGACTTTCTCCTTCTTCGAGCAGTCTCGCTCGATGAGGTCTGCCACAAATGAAACAACCTCCTGGCTTCACTTGCTTTGCGGGTTCGATTGCAACCACCTTCGCAGCTTTCTTCTTGAGCATGACCTTCTTCTTCTTCTCATCACCTGGCAAGAGTGACTTTTTCGCCACCACGGTCACCTTCCTGTCACTTGGAGGCATGGGGGATGTACTTCAAAAATCGACAAGGCCCTCGGCTGCCGCCATTGCCGTAGGGAGGTCCTTGACACCCTGCCTTCGAAGCTCGGTCTGTGCCCACGGTTGCAATCCGGACATGAAGTTGAAGAGTTTGTCCTCCTCGGACATGTTGTGGATATCTAGCAACAACGAGCTGAATGCCTTCACAAACTCCTGCACGGAGCTTGTCTATCGCAGCTTTTTCAACTCCTCCCGGGCCATCCACGCTGTGTTTGTGAGGAAGGAACTGTGCCTGCAACTCCTTCTTCATAACCGGCCATGTCGCGATGTTTGGCCTACCTGCGCTTGATCGTCCGACATGCGGGTTCGCCACCACAGCTTTGCGTCCCCTGAAAGAAACATGCTTGCTAAGTTTACCTGCTCAACCTCAGGGACATTAAAAGCCCTAAAGTATTGCTCCAGATCCCACATGAAGTTGTCAAGCTCCTTCGTGTCCCGCTTCCCGTTGTAGGGCTTTGGTTTTGGGATCTTTAACTTGGGATGCGTCCTGTCGCAATCCTCGCTGGATACGCCATCCCCTGGTGTAGCGACAGCAATTCTTCCTTCAGGGTCTGCATTTCCGCCCACAGTTCGGCAACCTGGCCATTGCCTCGGCCAGTCATCGATCCGTCCGCTCGGCCATGTCCTGACTGGACTCAGCTAAGCTTCGGCGTAGTTGAGCGACCTCTTCGCCCTGTGCTGCAACAATGGCTGTGAGACTCCGGGCCTCTCCTACCCTTGCCTCACCCACAAACTCTTCAAGGCGTCTGATCCTTTCTTTGGTCTCCGCAAGCGTCATTGTGTTGATTTCTTTAGTGTGTTGGAAGCACTCAAACGATGCTCTGATACCAGCTGTCACGCCCCCTTAGGCTAGAATGCGGAAGCTCTCTTTTTTTTTCTCTCTAAGGCCTAGCCTTTGGCGTGTGGCACTCGAGGACTCCTTCCCCAAGTCAGCCTACCAACCTCACCTGCACTATCGCCCCTTAGAAAGCTGGCATAGAAATCACACAATCGAACACTCTTGCTTACGGGATAACTCCCAACCTTTATTGCATAAAGGATAAAGGCCTAGTACAAGCTAGAAATGGCAAACCCTCCCCAAGGCTCACCCACTTTTGCCCTTACACCAATCTGTCACACCCCCGCCAACAGGATAGAGGATTTTTTTTTTCTCCTACTAAGGCCTATCCTTCGGTGTGCGACACTTGAGCGCCTTACTCAAGTCAGCCCTTCCCTCTTTTCTTCACGAACCTAGCAAGCCCCTTAGCTGGATTGCACCCAAAACCCACTCGCCCACAAGTGTTGCTTGTTGAAGCCCCAAACTCTCCCCTAAGTTTGGCTAACTCCCTTAGACAAGGTTCCCTCTATGGTTCCCTTGTGGCTTCCTAACCCATCCATGTGCCTTGGCTTAAATAGCCCTCAGCGCACTTCCCCCACTTGGCATGGCCCACGCCCCTAGTGGGTGGTTAGGACAACCGCCCGAGCACAACCGCTCAGCGGTTACAAGTGCGCCCATCACCTCTTGATGTGCGCCCATGTGGTGCCCCTCTTGGCACCACCTCGGCCTCCACTCCCGTTGCATGTCTTGGACGGTTATGGCAACCGCCCGCTGAGTTGGCACCTCTCCTTGGCCTGCATGGGGCTGCATGCGTTGGCTCCATCATCCCCACTTATCCACCCACTCGTTGGGATGGTTGCTGGGTGTGCGTGCCTCCTACGCGCACGTTCTGGATGTGGCTGAGTGGCCAGGCGGTTGGGCAACCGCCTGGTCATGCATTGGCCATGCACGTGCCTCCTGCATGCACCCCAGTGCATGCTCCCTGCTGGCCGGACGGTTGGGCAACTGCCCGGTCGTGCGCTGGTAGTGTGCGCGCCACCCGCGCGCACCATCGCACGTAGACCTGCTGGCCAGGCGGTTAAGCAACCGCCTGGACGTGCGCTGATCATGCGCGCGCCTCCTGCGCGTGCCTCAGCGCACATGCTCCACGATCTGCCATGTCCCCGATGGGAGCAACCTCACCATCGGCTGGTCCAGCTTTTGATAGCGACTATCCCCGCTCAATTCCACCTAGGCCACGGTTACTCGAACAAAGGCTCTGATACCAGCTGTCACGCCCCTTTAGGCTAGAATGCAGAAGCTCTCTTTTTTTTTCTCTCTCTCTAAGGCCTAGCCTTTGGCATGCGGCACTCGAGGACTCCTTCCCCAAGTCAGCCTACCAACCTCACCTGCACTATCGCCCCTTAGAAAGCTGGCATAGAAATCATACAATCGAACACTCTTGCTTACGGGATAACTCCCAACCTTTATTGCATAAAGGATAAAGGCCTAGTACAAGCTAGCAATGGCAAACCCTCCCCAAGGCTCACCCACTCTTGCCCTTACACTTGCACTCAGAACACCCTTCTTTCCCTCCTCTCCAGCCCCTCTTGCCCTCCTCTCCAGCCTTAGGCTAAGGTATGGCCTATTTATAGCCATTGCCCAAGCCTCTAAGTCCCACTCTCACGGCTCAAACCAGTGGATGGCTGGTAACTGCCCAGACCCACTAGTCTGGCAGTTATGGCCACGGCGCGCGCGTCCTGCGCATGCCATCTGCCCAGCAAATGCGCCCACTAACCTCGTCCTGCACGTCCTAGTGCAGTTTGGCCCACACGCCCACTGTGCGCGCGGCGATGGTTGGCCCAACCGTCTGGAACGGTCCCAAGCATGGGCAGCTCTCAGCAACTGCCCCATGCCCCTTGCAGATCGTGCGCACACCCTCCTGGTGTGCGCCAGGTAACTGCCTGGGCATGGGCGGTTCTCCTAACCGCCTAGCCACGATTGGCCATCGTGCTGGTCATGCGCGCGCCCTCCTGGCGTGCGCCTGGACGTGGGCGGTCCACCCCACCGTCCAGCTCCATCAAGCAGATCATGCGCGTGCCTCCTGCGCGCACACGCCGAGTGGTTCTGCAAACCGCTCAGTCATGGCCTGCTCGCACTCGCGCCCGAGCTGTTCTGGCAACCACCCGGCAGTTCAGACTGTCCCTCCACACGTTGCCCATGGCTCCGACCATGTGCGTGCGCCTTTACCGCAAGGTCACCTAGCGATCCGATCGATAGTTGGCGCCACGCAGGTGTTGCTCCGCCCTGTGTAAGGTTCTCCTCAGCGGAACCTTGTGTTGGCCGGCATTGCCGATGCATCTTGGCCCAAGGCGATGGAACGCCTTGCCAATCTGAGCAATCGCTGAAGCAGACTCCGCTCGTCCCTCCGCGTGCTGCCCAACTTGATGCCGTCCCCATGGCCCCTCTAGCCATGCCCTTGGCCGCCCCATGGATCACCGAATCCATGCGCCCAAGGTTTGGCAAGCCTGCCCCATGGCTTGCCCGTGCCCATGCCATCCCTCACATTGGTGCACTGGCCTTGTCTCTGAGCCTTGGCCTTCTGGTCGGGTCGTGACAGAGTCTCCCCTTCAATATTCTTGCGCAGCCTACTGTCTCTGGTCACCCCGGGGGTCCCTGCAGTCTGAGGAGCATTGCAGGGCTGGCCCAGGCCGCTGCTCAGCCTGGCCGTGTGCTGACGCTACATCTGGCACTGCAGAGCTGCGCCTCAGCCCCTGCCTCGTGTCAGCTGCGCCAAGTATCGCTGGACCATGCCATGGCCTACATACCCTTCGGCCAAGTCCTTGGGTGGCATGCCTCCTGCGCGCCCATCCCAACAGATGCACGCCGCTCCTTGGCTTGCCTCCGCCAACCTCGTCCGATGCAAAGGTTGGGGTCAGGACAATCCTCCCCCACTTGAAGATGCCGACGTCCTCGTCGCATTGCCCCTCCAAGTAGATCTGGATCTCCTCCTGCAGACATCTTCTCTCGCTCCTTCCCAACCTGGGTAGTGGTGACTTTACCTTCACCACCTGCTTTGGCGCGTCTACCCGCGCCCGGCATGGTTGTACGCCATGCCCCCCCTGCCTGTCTCTAGGCGCAGGCCGTCTCCCCTTCAGCATCCTCGCACGCCGGGATGAAACTTGGGGTCCCATACCCCCAAATCATGATCCCAGGAATGTGTGGAATAACTGCTATCATGGCTTGCGAGCAAAAGTCCAAGCCAAGGACGATTTGATAGTTCTCCAAGGGTAGGACAATGAGACTGCATCTTCCATTCCACGGGCTGATCTCCATTGCAGCCTCAACCCAACCGAGAGTCCCTTCCGCATCAGCTCCACCGGTTGTCAAGAGAGTAATATCAAGTGAAATGATCAGTCCGAACCTCTTTGCCACTAACTCGGCAAAGAAGTTGCGCGACGTTCCGGTGAACATGGCACACACCTTGTGCCCATCGAACTGCACTTCTACGCTAAGGAGGCTTTGGAGAGGTGGGGCCACCAGCGCTGCGAGTGCCTGCACCGGCTTCTTCCTGACCATACCCTCTACGATCTCTTTAGAACCCTGTTCCTCTTGGACCGCCTGTCCATGGGGAACCCTTGGATGTGGGGAGATCACTTCGTCCTCCTCCTGGACGAAGTTGAGGAGCGCTTCATCCCCTCCTAGGACGAAGCCGAGGGGTGCCTCATCCCCTCCTGGGATGAGACCTTGGCCTTGTAGCAAGATATCAGCTGGAGCCCTTGCACGCCACTCCCTAGCGTGCATCAGCCGCACGGGACGCCTGGGTGTTGGTGAAAACGTCCCCAAGTAGACAAGACTATCGCTATCCATCTGGTTGCTCCCTGTGCTGCTTTGGCTCGAAGCTTTTGTCATGATGTGTGATTTCGGTGAGGTTGAAGCATTCAAACGATGCTCTGATACTAGCTGTCATGCCCGCTTCGGCTAGAATGCGGAAGCTCTCATTTTTTTTTCTCTAAGGCCTAGCCTTTGGCGTGCGGCACTCGAGGACTCCTTCCCCAAGTCAGCCTACCAACCTCACCTGCACTATCGCCCCTTAGAAAGCTAGCATAAAATCACACAATCGAACACTCTTGCTTACGGGATAACTCCCAACCTTTATTGCATAAAGGATAAAGGCCTAGTACAACCTAGCAATGGCAAACCCTCCCCAAGGCTCGCCCACTCTTGCCCTTACACTTGCACTCAGAACCCCCTCTTGCCCTCTCCAGCCTTAGGCTAAGGTATGGCCTATTTATAGCCATTGCCCAAGCCTCTAAGTCCCACTCTCACGGCTCAAACCAGTGGGTGGCTGGTAACTGCCCAGACCCACTAGTCTGGCAGTTATGGCCATGACGCGCACGTCCTGCGCGTGCCACCTGCCCAGCAAATGCACCCACTAACCTCGCCCTACACGTCCTAGTGCAGTTTGGCCCACGCGCCCACTGTGCGCGCGGTGATGGTTGGCCCAACCATCTGGAACGGTCCTAGGTGTGGGCAGCTCTTAGCAACTACCCCAAGCCTCTTGCAGATCGTGCGCACACCCTCCTGGTGTGCGCCAGGCAACTGCCTGGGCATGGGCGGTTATCCTAACTGCCCAGCCATGATTGGCCATCATGCTGGTCGTGCGCGCGCCCTCCTGGCGTGCGCCTGGACATGGGTGGTCCACCCCACCATCCAGCTCCATCCGGCAGAATGTGCTCGCCCCTCTTGTGTGCGCACGCCGAGCGGTTCTGCCAACCGCTCAGTCGTGGCCTGCTCGCACCCGCGCCCGAGCGGTTCTGGCAATCGCCCGATAGTTCAGACTGTCCCTCCGCACGTCGCCCGTGGCTCCGACCACGTGCGTGTGTCTTTGCCGCAAGGTTACCTATCGGTCCGACCGATAGTTGGTGCCACGCAGGGGTTGCTCCGTCCTGCGTAATGTTCTCCTTAACGGAACCTTGTGTTGGCCGGCATTGCCCATGCATCTTGGCCCAAGGCGATGGAACACCTTGCCAATCTGAGCAATCGCTGATGCAGACTCCTCTCGTCCCTTCGCGTGCTACCCAACTTGATGCCGTCCCCTTGGCCCCTCCAGCCATGCCCTTGGGCCGTCCCATGGATCACCGAATCCATGCACCCAAGGTTTGGCAAGCCTGCCCCATGGCTTGCCCGTGCCCGTGCCATCCCTCACAATGGTGCACTGGCCTTGGCTCCGAGCCTTGGCCTTTTGGTCGGGTCGTGACAGAGTCTCCCCTTCAATATTCTTGCGCAGCCTCCTGTCTCTGGCCACCCCAGGGGTTCCTGCAGTCTGAGGAGCATTGCAGGGCTGGCCCAGGCAGCTGCTCAGCCTGGCCATGTGCTGATGCTGCATCTGGCACTGCATAGCTGCCCTCAGCCCCTGCCTCGTGTCACAGCTATGCCAAGTGTCGCTGGACCGTGCCATGGCCTACATACCCTTCGGCCAAGTCCTTGGGTGGCACGCCTCCTGCGCGCCCATCCCAATAGATGCACGCCTTGGCTTGCCTCCGCCAACCTTGCCCGATGCAAAGGTTGGGGTCATGACAATCCTCCCCCAATTGAAGATGCCGATGTCCTCGTCGCATTGCCCCTCCAAGAAGATCTGGATCTCCTCCTGTAGAAATCTTCTCTCGCTCCTTCCCAACCTGGGTAGTGGTGACTTTACCTTCACCACCTGCTTTGGCGCGTCTACCCGCGCCCGGCATGGTTGTACGCCATGCCCCGCCCCGCTTGTCTCTAGGCGTAGGCCGTCTCCCCTTCAGCATCCTCGCACGCTGGGATGAAACTTGGGGTCCCATACCCCCAAATCATGATCCCGGGAATGTGTGGAATAACTGCTATCATGGCTTGCAAGCAAAAGTCCAAGCCAAGGATGATTTGATAGTTCTCCAAGGGTAGGAAAATGAGACTGCATCTTCCCTTCCACGGGCCGATCTCCATTGCAGCCTCAACCCAACCGAGAGCCCCTTCTGCATCAGCTCCGCCGGTTGTCAAGAGAGTAATATCAGGTGAAATGATCAGTCCCAACCTCTTTGCCACTAACTCGGCAATGAAGTTGCACGACGTCCCGGTGTTGATCGTGGCACGCACCTTGTGCCCATCGAACTGCACTTCTACGCTAAGGAGGCTTCGAAGAGATGGGGCCACCAGTGCTGCGAGTGCCTGCATCGGCTTCTTCCTGACATACCCTCTACGGTCTCTTCAAACCCTATTCCTCTTGGACCGCCTGTCCATGGGGAACCCTTGGATGTGGGGAGATCACTTCGTCCTCCTCCTGGACGAAGTTGAGGAGCGCTTCATCCCCTCCTAGGACAAAGCTGAGCGGTGCCTCATCCCCTCCTAGGACGAGACCTTGGCCTTGTAGCAAGATATCAGCTAGAGCCCTTGCACGCCACTCCCTAGCGCGCATCAGCCGCATGGGATGCCTGGGTGTTGGCAAAAACATCCCAAGTAGACAAGACTATCGCTGTCCGTCTGGTTGCTCCATGCGCTGCTTTGGCTCGAAGCTTTTATCATGATGTGTGATTTCGGTGAGGTTGAAGCACTCAAACGATGCTCTGATACCAGCTGTCACACCCCCTTCAGCTAGAATGCGGAAGCTCTCTTTTTTTTCTCTCTCTAAAGCCTAGCCTTTGGCATGCGGCACTCGAGGACTCCTTCCCCAAGTCAGCCTACCAACCTCACCTGCACTATCACCCCTTAGAAAGCTGGCATAGAAATCACACAATCGAACACTCTTGCTTACGGGATAACTCCCAACCTTTATTGCATAAAGGATAAAGGCCTAGTACAAGCTAGCAATGGCAAACCCTCCCCAAGGCTCACCCACTCTTGCCCTTACACTTGCACTCAGAATGCCCCTCTTGCCCTACTCTCCAGCCTTAGGCTAAGGTATGGCCTATTTATAGCCATTGCCCAAGCCTCTAAGTCCCACTCTCACGGCCCAGACTAGTGGGTCTGGGCAGTTACCAGCCACCCACTAGTTTGAGCTGTGAGAGTGGGATGTAGAGGCTTGGGCAATGGCTATAAATAGGCCATACCTTAGCCTAAGGTTGGAGAGTAGGGCAAGAGGGGCGTTCTGAGTGCAAGTGTAAGGGCAAGAGTGGGTGAGCCTTGGGGAGGGTTTGCCATTGCTAGCTTGTACTAGGCCTTTATCCTTTATGCAATAAAGGTTGGGAGTTATCCCGTAAGCAAGAGTGTTCGATTGTGTGATTTCTATGCCATCTTTCTAAGGGGTGATAGTGCAGGTGAGGTTGGTAGGCTGACTTGGGGAAGGAGTCCTCGAGTGCCGCACGCCAAAGGCAAGGCCTTAGAGAGAAAAAAAAAGAGAGCTTCTGCATTCTAGCCGAAGGGGGCGTGACAGCTGGTATCATCAGAGCATCGTTTGAGTGCTTCAACCTTACCGAAATCACACATCATGACAAAAGCTTCGAGCCAAAGCAGCACAGGGAGCAACCAGATGGATAGCGATAGTCTTGTCTACTTGGGGATGTTTTCGCCAACACCCAGGCATCTCGTGCGGCAGATGCGCGCTAGGGAGTGGCATGCAAGGGCTCTAGCTGATATCTTGCTACAAGGCCAAGGTCTCATCCTAGGAGGGATGAGGTGCCCCTCGGCTTCGTCCCAGGAGGGGATGAAGTGCTCCTTAACTTCATCCAGGAGGAGGACGAAGTGATCTCCCCACATCCAAGGGTTCCCCATGGATAGGCGGTCCAAGAGGAACCGGGTTCTGAAGAGACCGTAGAGGGTATGGTCAGGAAGAAGCCAGTGTAGGCAGTCGCAGCGCTGGTGGCCCCATCTCTCCGAGGCCTCCTTAGCATAGAAGTGCAGTTTGATGGGCACAAGGTGCGTGCCACGATCAACACCGGGATGTCGCGCAACTTCATTGCCGAGTCAGTGGCAAAGAGGTTGGGACTGATCATTTCACTTGATATTACTCTCTTGACAACCGGCGGAGCTAATGCGGAAGGGGCTCTCGGTTGGGTTGAGGTTGCAATGGAGATCAGCCCGTGGAAGGAAAGATGCAGTCTCATTGTCCTACCCTTGGTGAACTATCAAATCATCCTTGGCTTGGACTTTTGCTCGCAAGCCATGATAGCAGTTATTCCACACATTCCCGGGATCATGATTTGGGGGTATGGGATCCCAAGTTTCATCCCAGCGTGATGCTGAAGGGGAGATGGCCTGCGCCTAGAGACAGGCGGGGTGGGGCATGGCGTGCAACCATGCCGGGCGTGGGTAGATGCGCCAAAGCAGGTGGTGAAGGTAAAGTCACCACTACCCAGGTTGGGAAGGAGCGAGAGAAGATTTCTGCAGGAGGAGATCCGATCTACTTGGAGGGGCAATGCGACGAGGACGTCGGCATCTTCAATTGGGGGAGGATTGTCACGACCCCAACCTTTGCATCAGGCAAGGTTGGTGGATGCAAGCCAAGGAGCGGCGTGCATCTGTTGGGACGGGCGCGTAGGAGGCGTGCCACCCAAGGACTTGGCCAAAGGGTATGTAGGCCATGGCACGGTCCAGCGGTACTTGGCGCAGCTGTGACATGAGGCAGGGGCTGAGGCGCAGCTTTGCAGTGCCAGATGCAGCGTCAGCACATGGCCAGGCTGAGTAGCAGCCTGGGCCAGCCCTGCAATGCTCCTCAGACTACAGGAACCCCCGGGTGGCCAGAGACAGGAGGCTGCACAAGAATATTGAAGGGGAGACTCTGTCATGACCCGACCAAAAGGCCAAGGCTCGGAGCCAAGGCCAGTGCACCGTTGCGAGGGATGGCATGGGCACGGGCAAGCCATGGGGCAGGCTTGCCAAACCTTGGACACATGGATTCGGTGATCCATGGGGCGGCCCGAGGGCATGGCTGGAGGGGCCATGGGGATGGCATCAAGTTGGGCAGCACGCGGAGGGATGAGTGGAGTCTGCATCAGCGATTGCTCAGATTGGCAAGGCGTTCCATCGCCTTGGGCCAAGATGCATGGGCAATGCTGGCCAACACAAGGTTCCACTGAGGAGAACCTTACACAGGGCGGAGCAACCCCTGCATGGCGCTAACTATTGATCGGACCGATAGGTGACCTTGCAGTAAAGATGCACGCACGTGGTCGGAGCCACGGGCGACGTGCGGAGGGATAGTCTGAACAACTGGATGGTTGCCAGAACCGCTCGGGCACGGGTGCGAGCAGGCCACGACTGAGTAGTTGGCGGAACTGCTCGGTATGCGCACGCATGAGCGCGCGCACGATCTGCCGGATGGAGCTGACGGTGGGGTGGACCGCCCATGTCTGGCGCATGCCAGGAGGGCGCGTGCACGACCAGCACGATGGCCAATCATGGTTGGGTGGTTAGGAGAACCGCCAATGCCTAGGCAGTTGCCTGGCGCACACCAGGAGGGTGTGCGCACGATCTGCAAGGGGCGTGGGGTAGTTGCTGAGATCTGCCCACGCCTGGGACCGTTCTAGACGATTGGGCCAACCGTCACCGCGCGCACAGTGGGTGCGTGGGCCAAACTGCACTAGGACGTGCAGGACGAGGTTAGTGGGTGCATTTGCTGGGCAGATGGCATGCACAGGACGTGCGCGCCATGGCCATAACTGCCAGACTAGTGGGACTTAGAGGCTTGGGCAATGGCTATAAATAGGCCATACCTTAGCCTAAGGCTGTAGAGTAGGGCAAGAGGGGCATTCTGAGTGCAAGTGTAAGGGCAAGAGTGGGTGAGCCTTGGGGAGGGTTTGCCATTGCTAGCTTGTACTAGGCCTTTATCCTTTATGCAATAAAGGTTGGGAGTTATCGCGTAAGAAAGAGAGTTCGATTGTGTGATTTCTATGCCAGCTTTCTAAGGGGTGATAGTGCAGGTGAGGTTGGTAGGCTGACTTGGGGAAGGAGTCCTCGAGTGCCGCACGCCAAAGGCTAGGCCTTAGAGAGAGAAAAAAAGGAGAGATTCCGCATTCTAGCCGAAGGGGCGTGAGAGCTTGTCATGCCCCAACCTGACACCTAGGTCGGTGCCGAGGCATTGCGCGCTGCAGGGCGGCAGTGCGCGTGGCGGACGAGGTGAGGTTCGCCAGACTTGGGTCGGTGCCCAAGTGACTTGGCCGTAGAGGGTCAAGGCTTGGACGATGCCCAGGGAGCGTGGTGTCAAGGAGCTTGGCGGTGCACCAGTACTGCCAGGGGCCGGCATTAGGATGAATGCCAAGGGCCATGGTGCACATGCGGATCCGACCACAGCGAGGTTCCATGGAGGGAACCTCTCGCAGGGGAAGGAGACCCCAGCGTGGCGCGACGCAGTAGGGGCAGCGGAGCGTGGGGCAGGGCCACAGGAGGGTCTTTGCCAAGTTAGGCCGCGCAGACCGCGTGGGCCAAAGCGCATCGCCCAAAGGATGGCATGACATGGACATGGGGCTGGTAGGAGGCCAGCAACATGCGTGGAGATAGCACGGACGCTTGGCGCGCATGGCGGACATGAAGACATGGCGAGCGGTTTCAACTTCAGGACTCTCGATGGACGGTTGCAGTCATGGGGGCAGTGGCTGTAACCGCCAAACGCATTGGGCTAGGAGGACGGCGTGGGCGACAGGGCGCGCGCGGGGCGCACGCACGGCTGGCGCACACCCGGGCGGTTGTCCAACCGCCTGGCCAAGCTGCAGACCGACCAGTATATGCGCGTAGGAGGCGCGCACGACCAGCGTAGGCTGGGGGAGAGTGGGCCAAGTAGAAGTTGCCCAACCACCTACTTGGAGGAGGTTGAAGGCCATGATCCCAAGTGGTTATGGCAACCACCTTGGGTAGTGCACATCATGGGCTGAGTGGTGTCTTATGTGGCACCATGTGAGTGATATGGGCTCACTTCATGGGGGAGTGGGCGCCAACCAACATAACCACCAGGTGGTTATCCCAACCGCCCCACTTGCTTGAGATAGTGGAGGCATGGGTCCAACGGCTATATAAGGACCATGCCATGGCATTGGGTTGGGTAGGAGTGTTGTAAGCACTTTGTGGCTAAAGTATGGGTAGATTAGGGAAGAGATCTACTTACTCCTGGAGGCTTATATCCTTTGTTGTGTATGATCAATGAAGGTTGGGGATTCCCCGTAATTGTGCTTGTGTGTTTGGGTGAGGGTAGTGTGCGTAGCATTCTAAGGGGCTACGAGACTTTGGTCGTGAGATAAGAGGCTGACTCAAGGGAGGACCTTGGGTGCCGCACGCTCAGGGAGGGCCTTAGAAAAAAAAATACCCTATACCTGGGGCGTGACACTTTTGGTATCAGAGCCTTGTTCGAGTGCCAAGGTGGAAAGTCTAGACACTAGCCCAGTTCATCATTCCACTTGCAAAAGCCAAAACGGAACATGGGAAGTTGGAGGAAGAGTGCCTCAACTTCATGTTTGGAGTTGCAACAACGAGCGCAGATGGAACTCCGGAGGCAGGGAGTGTCCGATCTCCCATCGGCCAAGGCGGAATCTGAGGGCCTTGCCGATTTCTAGATTATCTCCCCCATCAACTATGGCGACAAGGAGGTTCCTATAGTAGTGAAGAAGTCTGCATTCCCAGAGAAGGCTGTTGCAACCGTAGCCATATCACAGATGAAGAGGTGCTTTATCTGTGAAGGCCCTTATTGGAGGAGGGCGTGCGCAAAGAGACAAAGGTCAGGTCATTGGCTTCCTTTGATGCTGACTATGGCGAGTTCGTGAGTGCTGAAGACAAGGATGTGTCAAGGGTAAATCCCATACAGCTCCTAAATGCAATCACGGGTAGGAAACCCTCACCCTACCATGAGTTGCTATACACATCCATTCTCCTCAATGGCCGCAGGGTGCGGGCCATGCTGGACATCGGAGCCACCAACAACTTCATCAGCCAGGTGGAGGCCGAGAAGCTTGGGTTGAAGGTGACCATTAGCACTAATTTTACCAAGGCTGTGAACAGCAAGGCAGTGCAAGTTCATGGCAGAGCGGAGGTAACTTTGGTAGCGGGCTCATGGATGGGCAAATGCAATTTTCTAGTAATTCCCTTAGACGATTTCAAAGTCATACATGGGCTGGAGTTCTTCATGGCAGCCAAGGTAATGATCATACCTCACCTCTGTGGTATTTTCATTGGGGAAAAGAAGAGTCTATGTTTTATCCCTATGGATGGGACTCCAAGTAAGATGGGACAAGGGTGTTCCAACTCAACCAAACCGGCAGGACACCTTGTGTTGCGGGCAGTTCTTCAATGACCAGCGCCAAGATGGCTGGGCCTAGGACAAGGCCCGGCATTCCGTGAACCAGTGTGCAGGAGGCGCGTGGTGGTGGCGTGAAGGCGGGCACGGTGCAGCGCGCGCCGGGGCACACGCAGGGCAGGTCGTATGGTGGTGCGCAGGAGGCGCGCCACGGTGGTGTACAGGTGGGTGCGTAGGAGCGCGCACCCCTGTCCGCCACAGTTGAGCGGGGCGCGCAGGCGGCGTGTCCTACCTACATCAAGCACAAGAAGGCCAGATGTGCGCAGGAGGTGCACAGCGCTGGCGGGTTAGTAGAAGGAGGGATCCAGGCGGTGTTGTCCGCCAAGCAGATCTGCAAAGGGCTAAAGCGAGGACATGCTACCTATGTGGCAGCCCTTGTGCAGATTCAACCCGAGAAGGTGGTGGAAGTTCTGGATGAGGTGGCGGACTTGCTTATGGAGTTCAGCGACATGATGCCAGCCGAACTGCCAAAGCATCTCCCTCCACGACGAGAGGTGGACCACAAGATTGAGCTCGAGCCAGGGACTCGACCTCCAACGAAGGCACCTTACCGGATTGCGCCTGCAGAGTTGATAGAGCTTCGGAAGCAACTTGGTGAGCTCTTGGAGGCCGGATTGGTCCAGCCTTCCAAGGCCCCTTACGGAGCGCCAGTCCTCTTCCAGAAGAAGCAAGAAGGATCGCTGCGGATGTGTGTCGATTATCAGGCCTTGAACAAGATTACTATCAAGAACAAGTATTCGGTACCGAATGCAGTGGACCTCTTTGATCGCATGGCCAAGGCAAATTATTTCACCAAGCTGGACCTGCGATCAGGCTACTGGCAAGTGAGGATAGCGGCAGGGGACGAAGCCAAGACAACCTGCGTAACTCGATATGGATCATATGTGTTTTTAGTCATGCCTTTTGGATTGACTAATGCTCCTGCTACCTTCTACAACTTGATGACAAATGTGCTTTATGAGTTTCTCGACGAGTTTGTGGTTGTTTACTTGGATGACATAGTGGTCTATAGTGGTTCATTGGAAGAACACTTAGATCATCTGAGGCGTGTTCTCACTCGGTTGCGGGAGCACCAACTCTTCATCAAAAAGGAAAAATGTGAGTTTTCCTGCAAGGAAATTAAGTTCCTTGGACATTGGGTTGGTCATGGTAGCATTCGCATGGACGAGTGGAAGGTCCAGGTGATCATGGAGTGGCCGGCACCCACGGGTGTTACCGAACTGAGATCTTTCCTCGGCTTGGCTAACTATTATCGAAGGTTCATCTCGAGTTATTCTAGAGAAGTGAGCCCCTTGACAGACTTGCTGAAGAAGGATCAGAAGTGGGTCTGGTCCGAGTCATGTCAAGCAGCCTTCGAGAAGATCAAATTGGCAATTTTCAGGGAGCCAGTGTTGAAGCTTCCAGATTTTGAAGTTCCTTTTGAAGTCCACACAGACGCATCCGACAGGCCTTAGGAGGGGTCCTGGTGTAGCAAGGGCATCCGGTGGCGTATGAGTCGCGCAAGTTCAAGGAGGCCGAGTAGAGGTATTCTGCCCATGAGAAGGAGATGACGGCGGTCATCCACTGCCTTGAGACATGGTGATACTATTTGTTGGGCACACAGTTCATAGTGGTGACCAACAATGTGGCCAACACCTACTTCAAAACCCAGAAGAAACTCACACCAAAGCAGGCCCGATGGCAAGAGTATTTGGCGAGTTCGACTTCGTGTGGGTACACCGGCCGGGGCGTCAGAACCTAGTTGTAGACGCGCTCAGCAGAAAGGAGGTGCAGGAGTACGTGGCAGCTCTGTCCACGTTGTAGACTGGCTTCCTGGAGCAGGCGAGGCGTGCGGCGCAAGAAGACCAAGCTTATGTTCAGCTCAAGGAGAGAGTGGCCGAAGGTTTGGTGCGCAGGTTTTGGGTGGACAAAGACATGCTGTGGGCGAAGGGAAGGAGGCTCTATGTTCCACATGGCACGGGACTTTGAATGACATTGCTGAAAGAGACCCATGACTCGCAGTGGGCGGGACATCCTGGTGTGGAGAGGATGTACGCGCTGCTATCCAATGAGTACTACTGGCCAAAGATGTTTGAAGAGGTGGAAGCATATGTTCGGTCTTGCCTCACTTGTCAGATGGACAAGGTGGAGCGCAAGAAACCGACAGGATTGCTGCAGCCACTGCCCGTTCCAGACAGGCCATGGGAGTCTATTTCTATGGACTTTGTGGTGGGATTTCCAGAAGTGCAGGGGAAGACATCGGTGTTCGTGGTGGTGGACCGGTTTTCCAAATATGCCGTGTTCAAGGCCGTGCCAAAGGAGTGCCCAGCTGAGATAGCGGTGAAGCTATTCTTTGCAAATGTTGTGAAGATTTTTGGAGTTCTAGGGAACATCATCACTGAGATGTGCGCTTCACCAGCAAATTCTGGACGACATTATTTCAGCTCATGGGTTCCGAGCTGAAATTTTCCACTGCATACCATCCTCAGACGGACGGCCAGACCGCGTATCAATGCTATGCTCGAGGAGTACTTACGCCACTATGCATCGGCGACGAGAGGAATTGGTTGGAGCTTTTGGATGTAGCACAGTTTAGCTACAATGTCCATAAGTCCTCATGATAGAGGCTAGCCCAGCAGAGGTGTGCTTGGGTTTCCAGCCAATGATGCCGATGCATGTGACATGGCAACGTGACAAGGCCCATGCCCAGCGGCCTACCGCTTCGCCAGAGACAAGTCCGAGATGATAGCCAAGGTGCATGATAGTTTGGTGCGTACGGCATGGCGGATGAAGGCGCAAGAGGATAAGAAGCGACACCGGTGGAGTTCAGGTCGGCGATCGGGTCATGATGAAGCTACCCCCTCAAGTCTCAAAGAAGATGTTGGGACGGCACATGCATCAGGGGCTTGTACCGAAGTACAGCGGGCCCTATGTGATCATGAAGAAGGTCGGACAGTGGCTTACAGGTTGGAGTTGCGGAGCATCTAAAGATACATCGACTTTCCATGTGAGTTTCCTGAAGCCATTCTATGAGGACAACTTGGAGGGACGGAGCAGCAGCAACGAGTCATACCGGCATTTGATTACAACAAGCCGGAAATTGAGAGGGTCATAGCCCACAGGAGAGTGGGATCCAGCAAGCATGGGAAACACACCGAGTATTTGATCCAGTGGAAAGGAGAGGACCTATCCTATGCAGGTTGGGAGAAAGCCGAAGCGTTATGGCGATATGAGCGGGAGATCCAGGCTTACATGAAGAGCTACGCGACGAGGGCGTATGCGTCTTCAAGTGGGGGAGGATTGTCACGCCCCCAACCTGACGCCTAGGTCGGTGCCGAGGTGGGCGCTGCAGGGGCGGCAGTGCGCGTGGCGGACGAGGTGAGGTTCGCCAGACTTGGGTCGTGCCCAAGTGACTTGGCAGAGGGTCAAGGGTCGGACGGATGCCCAGGGAGCGGGGTGTCAAGGAGCTTGGCGGTGCCAGTACTGCCAGGGGCCGGCATTAGGATGAATGCCAAGGGCCATGGCGCACATGCGGATCGACCACAGCGAGGTTCCATGGAGGGAACCTCACGCAGGGGAAGGAGACCCCAGCGTGGCGCGATGCAGCAGGGGCAGCGGAGCGTGGGGCAGGGCCACAGGGGGTCTTTGCCATGTTAGGCCGCGTAGACGCCCGGGCCGAAGCGCATCGGCCAAAGGATGGCACGACATGGACGCGGGGCTGGTAGGAGGCAGCAACATGCGCAGAGATAGCACGGACGCGTGGCGCGCATGGCGGACATGAAGACATGGCGAGCGGTTTCAACTTCAGGACTCTCGATGGACGGTTGCAGTCATGGGGGCAGTGGCCGAAACCGCCCAACACATTGGCCAGGAGGACGGCGTGGGGCGACAGGGCGCGCGTGGGGCGCCCGCAGCTGGCGCACACCCGGGCGGTTGTCCAACACCCGACCAAGCTGCAGACCGACCAGTACATGCGCAGGAGGCGCACGACCAGCGGAGGCTGGGGGGAGTGGGCCAAGTGGAAGTTGCCCAACCACCCACTTGGAGGAGGTTGAAGGCCATGATCCCAAGTGGTTATGGCAACCACCTTGGGTAGTGCACATCATGGGCTGAGTGGTGTCTTATGTGGCACCATGTGAGGGATATGGGCTCACTTCATGGGGAGTGGGCGCCAACCAACCATAACCACCAGGTGGTTACCCCAACCACCCCACTTGCTTGAGATAGTGGAGGCATGGGTCCAACCAGCTATATAAGGACCATGCCATGGCATTGGGTTGGGTAGGAGTGTTGTAAGCACTTTGTGGCTAAAGTGCGGGTAGATTAGGAGAGAGATCTACTTACTCCTGGAGGCTTGTATCCTTTTTTGTGTATGATCAATGAAGGTTGGGGATTCCCCGTAATTGTGCTTGTGTGTTTGGTGAGGGTAGTGCGCGTAGCATTCTAAGGGGCTACGGGACTTTGGTCGTGAGACAAGAGGCTGACTCAAGGGAGGACCTTGGGTGCCGCACGCTCAGGGAGGGCCTTAGAAAAAAAATACCCTATACCTGGGGCGTGACACTTTTGGTATCAGAGCCCAGCATAGCCCACAGGAGAGTGGGATCCAGCAAGCATGGGAAACACACCGAGTATTTGATCCAGTGGAAAGGAGGACCTTTCCGATGCAGGTTGGGAGAAAGCCGAAGCGTTATGAGATATGAGGGAGATCCAGGCTTACATGAAGAGCTACGCGACGAGGGCGTCTGCGTCTTCAAGTGGGGGAGGATTGTCATGCCCCCAACCTGACGCCTAGGTCGGTGCGAGGCATGGCGCGCTGCAGGGGCGGCAGTGCATGGCGGACGAGGTGAGGTTCGCCAGACTTGGGTCGGTGCCCAAGTGACTTGGCCGCAGAGGGTCAAGCGTTGGACGGATGCCCAGGGAGCGGGGTGTCAAGAGCTTGGTGGTGCGATTGTGTGATTTCTATGCCAGCTTTCTAAGGGGCGATAGTGCAGGTGAGGTTGGTAGGCTGACTTGGGGAAGGAGTCCTCGAGTGCCGCACGCCAAAGGCTAGGCCTTAGAGAGAAAAAAAAGAGAGCTTCCGCATTCTAGCCTAAGGGGCGTGACAGCTGGTATCAGAGCCTTCGTTCGAGTAACCGTGGCCTAGGTGGAGTTGAGCGGGGACAGTCGCTATCAAAAGCTGGACCAGCCGACACCTAGAGCTTGACGAGCCTAAGTGACAAAGAGTAGGGTGAGACTACTCAGAGTCCTACCCACTTCCATAGCTGAGACACATGCACAAGCTAAGAGAGAGATGGAGCAGGCAAAGAGCAACAGCCGTACCGGGAGCAATTTGGTGGACGATAGTGTTGTCTACCTTGGGACCTTTCCAGCGCCAAGGCCCCGACGTCCTGTGCAGCTGATGTGCCAAGGAGTGGCGCGCAAGGGCTCAAGCTGACCTACTCTTAGCCAAAGACCAAGACTTCATCCGAGGAGCGGATGGAGTGGACCTCGTCCAGGAGGAGGACGAAGTCAATTCCCCAAGTCCGTGGGAGAGGAGATCCCGGGGACAGGTGGTCCAAGGGAATGCCGATCCTATGAAGACCGTGGAGATGCACACCAGGAGGTTACAGTGCGGGCACTGTCAACACTAGTGGCCCCAACCTGCAATGGGCTTCTAAATGTGTTGGTGCAGCTGGATGGCCGAGAGGTGCAGGCCACCATCAGCACTGGAAGCACACAACTTCTTAGCCGAGAAGATGGCAAGAGAGTTGGGTTGACCATCGTCTCCGACAACACTCTCAAAGCGACCGGAGTTGCTGACGTGGAAGGGCACTCGGTCGGACTGAAGCTACGCTGGCGATCGGCCCGCGCCAGGGTCGATGTAGCTTCATCGTCTTTCCCCTAGACGGATATCAGATCATTCTTGGCTTGGACTTGTGCACCAAGGCCATAGTGATCATTCCACACAGACCTGGAATTCTGGTTTGGGAGCGTGGAGTCCCAACTTTCATTGGCAAGTGTGTGGAAGCCCGACGCCTAGGAGGGGCGCGGGGTGGCATGGTCAGAGCTCCTACCGGGCTGTGCCAGGCGGGGGGCGCCAAAAGAGGCTAAAGCTGAAGCTCATCACAAATCAGCCGACCTGTGGATGGGTGATCCACGGAGCTAGCAGCTTTAGAGGACCTGCTGGGGCGCACAGGCGGTGCGCACAACACGCTGGTGTAAGCAGTGTGGCTTTCACCGGGAGAAGGTGGAGCAGTGGTGGTGCCATGGTTTCCATGGGCTGTCCAAACCAGGCGCAAAGAGTGTAGAAGGCCATGCACACACGTTTGGGACTCAACAGTGGAGTTTGAGTGATTGAGCAAGGTGACGGCATGCTCAAGGCGGAGCCAAGTCGATATGGCAAAGCTTCACCAACGATCTGTGGCAGGGAGGCTGCAGATGAAGGAGTTGGAGGAGGGTGACAAGAGCGCTATCCAGGCCTACTTAGGAGGGCAGCAAGACGAGGACGTCTTCACGCTTCAAGTGGGGGAGGATTGTCACACCCTAACTCGGCGCCGAGGTCCGGACCGAGGCGCGGCCCGATCAACATGAGGTTGTGGGCGAGGCGAACCAAGGAGCAGCTTGCCGAACTTCGGGCAGCCAGTGCACAGGTAGTGCACAGTCTGAAGGCTTGGCCGAGAGGAGGCCAAGGGCTGGAGGGATGCGCGAGTGAGGTGCACCGATAGTGGCCAAGGGGTGGGCATGGAGCAGACACGCCCAGGCAAGGCGCACAGAGGCATCTGACAGCAGCAAAGGTCCAGCAGACGGGACCTTACACAGGGCGGGGCGACCCCTGCGTGGCACGTTGCAGTGAGCGCAGCGGCGCGTGAATGGCAGGTCCAAGGGGGCCTTGGACAACACCCTTCCATGACCGACTGAAACCGCACGCACAGGAGGTGCGAGGTTGGCCGCTTAGCCAAGGAGGCAGGCTGAGGTGAAGGCAGATGCTGGAGCGCGGAAGCACCACGGCGCAAGGCGTAGGCAATGCCACAAGGCTGCGGGGGCAGCGTTGTTGGGCGTTGACATGGCAGTCGGGCGCATGCAGAGCAGCGGCACGGCTAGAGGGCCCATGACACGGTGCAGCGCAGGAGGCGCGCACCAAAGTGGGCGCACAGGCATAGGCAGGTGTGTGAGGTTGCTGACGAGATGCAGGCCACGGGCGCAAGGCGCAGGGTTGGGGCGGCGGCCCCAAGCATCCAGCCGAGTGGGGTGGCCAGGGCGCGCAGGAGGCGCACACGACTGGGCCACGACCGAGTGAAGTCAGCAAGGCATCGGCCACTCAGCAAGGGGCGGTTGCTGAAACCGCCCAGCGCAGACGTGCGCGCAGGAGGCGCACGCATGCACGCAGGAGGCGCATGACCAAGGGGAGACCGGCAAACTCCCCGCCCAGAAGGGGCAGCGGCAGGGCCAGGTGGGCCACTGCCATGCCAGGTTGCGTAGGAGGCGCAAGGGCCTGGGACAAATCGGCAGACACTGCACAGCATTGGCCGAGGCAGGAGGCCAGCTAGGCACACGCGCATGGCAGAGGCACGTGGCGTGCGGGGGCCTGTGAGCTGGACAACCTCACCATCGGGAGACACGGCAGATCGTGGAGCATGTGCGCTGAGGCATGCGCAGGAGGGCGCGGATGATCAGCGCATCCAAGCGGTTGCTTAACGCTGGCCAGCAGGGCTACGTGCGCTGGCACGCGCACTACCAGCACATGCCGGGCGGTTGTCCAACCGTCCGGCCAGCAGGGAGCGTGCACTGGGGCACGCAGGAGGTGCCGCACAGCCAGTGCACGACCCGTGGTTGCCCAACCGCCTGGCCACTCAGCCATCCAAACGTGCGCGTAGGAGGCACGCACACCCAGCAACCGTCCCAACGAGTGGGGGATAAGTGGGGAGATGGAGCCAACGCATGCTGCCCCATGCAGGCCAAGGAGAGGTGCCAACTCAGCGGGCGGTTGCCATAACCGTCCAAGACATGCAGCGGGAGTGGAGGCCGAGGTGGTGCCAAGAGGGGCACCACATGGCGCACATCAAGAGGTGATGGGCGCACTTGTAAATGCCGAGCGGTTGTGCTCGAGCGGTTGTCCTAACCACCCACTAGGGGCGTGGGCCATGCCAAGTGGGGGAAGTGCACCGAGGGCTATTTAAGCCAAGGCACATGGATGGGTTAGGGAAGCCACAAGGGAACCATAGAGGGAACCTTGTCTAAGGGAGTTAGCCAAGATTGTCACGACCCCAACCTTTGCATCGGGCAAGGTTGGTGGGGGCAAGCCAAGGAGCGGCGTGCATCGTTGGGACGGGCATGTAGGAGGCGTGCCACCCAAGGACTTGGCCGAAGGGTATGTAGGCCATGGCACGGTCCAGTGACACTTGGTGCAGCTGTGACACAAGGCAGGGGCTGAGGCGCAGCTCTGCAGCACCAGATGCAGCATCAGCACATGGCCAGGCTGAGTAGCGGCCTGGGCCAGCCCTGCAATGCTCCTCAGACTGCAGGAACCCCCGGGGTGGCCAGAGATAGGGGGCTGCGCCAGAATATTGAAAGGGGAGACTCTGTCATGACCTGACCAGAAGGCCAAGGCTCGGAGCCAAGGCCAGTGCACCGTTGTGAGGGATGGCATGGGCATGGGCAAGCCATGGGGCAGGCTTGCCAAACCTTGGGCGCATGGATTCAGTGATCCATGGGCGGCCCAAGGGCATGGCTAGAGGGGCCATGGGGATGGCATCAAGTTGGGCAGCACGCGGAGGGACGAGCAGCATCAGCAATTGCTTGGATTGGCAAGGCGTTCCATCGCCTTGGGCCAAGATGCATGGGCAATGCCGGCCAACACAAGGTTCCGCTGAGGAGAACCTTATGCAGGGTGGAGCAACCCCTGCGTGGCGCCAACTATCGGTCAGACCGATAGGTGACCTTGCGGCAAAGACACACGCACGTGGTCGGAGCCATGAGCGACGTGCGGAGGGATAGTCTGAACCGGGCGGTTGCCAAACCGCTCGGGCATGGGTGCGAGTAGGCCACGACTGAGCGGTTGGCGGAACCGCTTGGCGTGCGTGCGCAGGAGGTGCGTGCACGATCTGCCGGATGGAGCTAGATGGTGGGGTGGACCGCCCACGTCCAGGCGCACGCCAGGAGGGAGCGCACACGACCAGCACGATGGCCAATCATGGCTGGGCGGTTAGGAGAACCGCACACGCCCAGCAGTTGCCTGGCGCACACCAGGAGGGTGTGCGCACAATCTGCAAGGGGCATGGGGCAGTTGCTGAGAGCTGCCCATGCCTGGGACCGTTCCAACGGTTGGGCCAACCGTCGCGCGCGCACAGTGGGCGTGGGCCAAACTGCACCAGGACGTGCAGGCGAGGTTAGTGGGGCATTTGCTGGGCAGATGGCACACGCAGGACGCCGCGCCATGGCCATAACTGCCAACTAGTGGGTTTGGATAGTTACCAGCCACCCACTGGTTTGAGCCATGAGAGTGGGACTTAGAGGCTTGGGCAATGGCTATAAATAGGCCATACCATAGCCTAAGGCTAGGAGTAGGGCAAGAGGGGCGTTCTGAGTGCAAGTGTAAGGGCAAGAGTGGGTGAGCCTTGGGGAGGGTTTGCCATTGCTAGCTTGTACTAGGCCTTTATCCTTTATGCAATAAAGGTTGCGAGTTATCCCGTAAGCAAGAGTTTTCGATTGTGTGATTTCTATGCCAGCTTTCTAAGGGGGATAGTGCAGGTGAGGTTGGTAGGCTGACTTGGGGAAGGAGTCCTCGAGTGCCGCACGCCAAAGGCTAGGCCTTAGAGAAAAAAAAAAGAGAGCTTCCGCATTCTAGCCGAAGGGGGCGTGACAGCTGGTATCAGAGCCAGGTTTGAGTGCTTCCAACTCACTAAAGAAATCAACACAATGACTCTTGCGGAGACCAAAGAAAGGATCAGACGCCTTGAAGAGTTTGTGGGTGAGGCAAGGGTAGGAGAGGCCCGGAGTCTCACAGCCGTTGTTGCAGCACAGGGCGAAGAGGTCGCTCAACTACGCCAAGCTTAGCCGAGTCAGTCAGGACATGGCCGGACGGATCGACGACTGGCGAGGCGAATGGCCAGGTCGCCGAACTACGGGCGAAAATGCACCCTGAAGGAAGTTGCTGTCGCTACAGGGGACGGCGTATCAGCGAGGATTGGCGATGGACACATCCCAAGTTAAAGATCCCAGAACCAAAGCCCTACAACGGGAAGCGGGATGCGAAGGAGCTTGACAACTTCTTGTGGGATCTGAGCAATACTTTAGGGCTTTTAAAGTCCCTAGGTTGAGCAGGTAAACTTGGCAAGCATGTTTCTTTCAGGGGACGCAAAGCTGTGGTGGCGAACCCGCATGTCGAACGATCAGGCGGCAGGTAGCCCGAACATCGCGACATGGCCGGTTATGAAGAAGGAGTTGCAGGCACAGTTCCTTCCACACAGCATGGATGGCCCGGGAGGCGTTGAAAAAGCTGCGACAGACAAGCTCCGTGCGGGAGTTTGTGAAGGCATTCAGCTCGTTGCTGGATATCCACAATATGTCCGAGGAGGACAAACTCTTCAACTTCATGTCCGGATTGCAACCGTGGCACAGACCGAGCTTCGAAGGCAGGGAGTCAAGGACCTCCCTACGGCAATGGCGGCAGCCGAGGGCCTTGTCGATTTTTGAAGTACATCCCCATGCCTCCAAGTGACAGGAAGGTGACGTGGTGGCGAAAAAGTCGCTCTTGCAGTAGATGAGAAGAAGAAAAGAAGAAAGCTGCGAAGGTGGTTGCAATCGAACCCGCAAAGCAAGTGAAGCCAGGAGGTTGTTTCTTTGTGGCGGACCCCATCGAGCGAGAGAACTGCTCGAAGAAGGAGAAAGTCAGTGCCCTGACTTCTTATGAAGATGAGTCCGAAAGTGCTGAGGAGGAGGAAATTGCACGGGTGAACCCATTGCAATTACTCAATGCGATTACGGTGAATGAACCCTCCAAAAACCGTAAGCTGATGCACATCCCCATACTCCTCATGGCCAAAGGGTGAAGGCCATGCTAGATACTGGAGCGACCAACAATTTCATTAGCCAGGAGAAAGCTAAGAAGCTGGAGTTGGTGGTATCTAGAAGCACAAATTTGATCAAGGCTGTGAATAGCAGAGCTGTTCATGTTCACGGCATAGCGGAGGTGATGATCACGGCGGCTCATGGGAAGGAAATTGCAGCTTGATAGTTATTCCCCTAGACGACTTTGATGCATCCTTGGGCTGGAGTTCTTCATGGCAGCCAAGGTAATGATAATACCTTACCTCCATGGTATTTTCATCGGGAAAAAGAAAAGACCTTGTTTTGTTCCTGTAGAGGGAAATCCAAAGTGCTTGGGATGCAGAGGTCCTAGAGCAGCAACACAGGCCTGTGGCATCTGGAGCTACGGGCGTTACCGCAGAGCATCGATGAAGATCGGCTTGGACGGGTCAGCGGCTCGACCATGTATTGGCAATCCAGGTGTGCAGGAGGCACGCCAGGGTGAGGCGTGGCACTTCCATGGATGGGTGCCAAACGCTCAGCCCAATCAGAACTGTAGAGGGTGCGCAGGAGGCGTACCACAAGCAACATCGGGCTGGTGCACAGGAGGTGCATCACAGGGATCCCAACAAGGATGCACAGGAGGTGCATCCCAACAAGCCCCAGGGTGGCGTTCAGAGGAGACGCCAAGGAGTTCTAAACGGGGACGCACAAGAAGGGTGTGCAGGCGGCGCACCACTCTGATCCGCGAGATGGCTCAAAGGCCGGTGATGGCATAAACCTGCCTACTAGCGCACAGGAGGTGCGCCGGGTCAAGTCGTAGTAAGGCGCGCAGGAGGCGCGCCCCACTGAGTAAACACAGCATGGCCATAGGTGTACAGGAGGTGCGCAGTGTGGGTGCAGGAGCAGATGGTCTGGTCAACATGTCTGCTCAACAGATTGTGAAAGGGTTGAGGTCAGACTCGCTACTTGTGTTTAGGTACTTGTGTAACTCAGTTGTTATGAGTTTCTTGTCATTCTTGACAAAAGTTCCTTCTATTGCAATCTAATGTGTTGTACAGACACTTGAGTAGTTTGTGATTGTGTATTTGGATAAAGTGGTCTATACCCGCTCGCTGAGGAGCACTTAGATCGCTTACTCGCAGAGAGAGATGCGAGTGTGTCTGCAAGGAAGCAGAGTTCCTTGGGCAAAGGATCGGCCAGAGTAATTGACCGATTCCCACCAGTGACCAAGCTAGGATCCTTTCCTTAGCTTTGGCCAACGAAGGTCGAAGGTTCATCCCAGAGGAATCACAGAGCAATGATTCCATTGATCAACTTACTGAAGAAGGACTATCGGTGGGTAGGGTCCAAGTCGAGTCAAGCAACCTTTGAAAAGAAGACGGCCTGCACCTAGAGACAGGTGGGGCGGGCATGGCGTGCAACCATGCCGGGTGCAAGGACACGTGCCGAAGCAGGTGGTGAAGATAAAGTCACCACTACCCAGGTTGGAAGGAGCGAGAGAAGATTTCTGCAGGAGGAGATCCAGATCTACTTGAGGGGCAACGCGACGAGGACGTCAGCATCTTTAAGTGGGGGAGGATTGTCACGACCCCAACCTTTGCATCGGCGAGGTTGGCGGAGGCAAGCAAGGAGCGGTGTGCATCTGTTGGGATGGGCGCGCAGGAGGCGTGCCCCCCAAGGACTTGGCCGAAGGGTATGTAGGCCATGGCACGGTCCAGTGACACTTGGCGCAGCTGTGACATGAGGCAGGGGCTGAGGTGCAGCTCTGCAGCGCCAGATGCAGTGTCAGCACACGGCCAGGCTTAGCAGTGGCCTAGGCCAGCCTGCATCTTTTCAGACTGCAGGAACCC
>UESW01003949.1:343156-358776 GCA_900491605.1 Calamus simplicifolius
AAAAAAAAGACAATCACTTGAAAGATAAAATAATTTGTAGCAAATTACAAATAAAATTCAAGTATATAATAATATCAAAATTTTGCATCCTTAGAAATCTTAGCCAATTTTATTAAGGCAACCAAACATAATAATTTTGCATTTCTGATAATCTGATTATTAAGTGTAAGATTATCATTCTTGATAATATTATATTATCATGAATCAAAAGCTGCCTAAAAGTTTTTACAACTACAAAATGTGATGCATAGCATATTTAGAGATTTATGCAGCAAAGATGATCTTTTCCATCTATAGAAGTAAAGCAAAAATATATTTTGGTCCTCAAACTTCTTTTTTGTTACAATTTAGTCTCCTACATTTTGAAAACATTATATTTCTAGCATCCTATTTTAATTAATGGATAGCTAACATGCCATCTTTTTAACTAGTTAAAATATTTATGTCAGGATGATAGGTCAGCTATTCTATCAATTTTAATTTACTTCATGTAACCAAACACTAGGAATGCTGCATCTTTGAAGTGTGAGGGGTAAATTATAAAAATTAAAAGTTTGAGATTCAAAATAAATTTTTAATAACATTTTGAAGACCAAAAGTATAATTTAGCCTCAAAGTTTTTAAAAAGAAAAAAGAAAAAAAATGATATCCTACCACGTATAAATCTAGGTTGTATTTGGTGCATGACCAGGTAATCCTAAATAGTAATATTGATTACTTACAATATAGATTACCACTTGATAGATTATTAGTAGTGTTAATTACTATGTTTGGTATACACAAGTAATGCTATAATAATATTGATTACTGTATTTGGTATGACAAACATATTACCAATCATATAATATCAAATTCTTAAAATATCTCTAAATTAAATTTATTAAAAAAACTATATATTATTATATATTTGATTTTTAAAAAATATATTTATAAATGATATTTGAAGCGGTCGGTGAGGATGCCGGGGCCATCGATTAAAAAAGTTTTGTGGAAACTGTTGTGGAGCCGCTGGGCAGGGAAGATCCGTAGTCCGACTCCACACGAAAGAGGGTGTGGCTCGGATGGAGGTTCCGAGATTGGTAAAAGAGAATGCGAATAGAGTGCGATTAAAGGACAATCTTATCAAAAAGTAAGTTACGAGATTATCACATCTCTATAATATGGATAACCATTTCTTACTGTGATAATCTGAATTACTTTATCAGAAATAATCCAGATTACTATTACAAAATATATTATCATTCAAAATACTTATCAAATATAATTATATGATGAATTTTTTTTTAATTATCAATAATCTGAATAGATTACTCGCTACCAAATGTCCCCTAAAAAGCTTAGCGTGATTTAAATTTTATAGTTTCAACTCTTAACATGTTTGAAGGTTATGTCTAATTAAGCTGGAATGTCTTGGAATCTAAACCACCCGAGCCACCTTCCAGACCACATTCGCGACAAGGAAAAGTCTTTGCGCACCGGGGCGGTGCAGCTCGTGCGCGCCGATCCCAATCACGGGCGCGGTGCAGGAAGGCTTTTCCTGGCGACAAAGGCAACCACAAAAGGCCATTTGACCAAGTCTTTCCCCGAAACATCCAGCTCAATGCCTTGGAGAAGCAGCCAGTTTAGACTTTAAGACTTCCAGTTTCTTGGAGGAGGGATCAAGAGAAGGCTACTTGATCCCGGCTCTCCGCATCCTCTTTAAAAGCCTTCTGCTGGGTCTTCGGAGTTCGGACTCCACATCAACAAGAAGGAAAGAAGAAGGCAAAAGTAGTAGTAATAGAAAGCAGCAGTTCAGATGGCTTTGGTGAAGTACTGCTTCTCCTTCCTGGTAGGAGCCACTTGTGGGGCATTACTCGCTCGGAACTTCGAATGCCCCAAAGAGAGGCTTGCCAAAAGGATGATGCTGATGGCAAAGCACCATGACGAGGTTCGCCGCATGCTAAAAGAAGCAGAGAATTCAGCACAGTAGAGGCAATTAATACACCTTGTAACTTTTTCCCTTGTTGTGAGAGTTTTAATCTGTGCGAGTCTCAGTTGGGCTGGTAACAAATGGGGTTTATATCGGTGGGGAAGAAGATTGTTGAGTGCATCCTGATTTGTAAATTGCTTAATTAGCTAAATAAAGTTTTTCATCATTTAATGGATATTTGTAGGGAATTTGAAATGACTGTGTTGGTTGGTCCATCTGTGTTCTTTGGCAGCGTTCCTGGGAATTTCTCAACTGATATTCAAAACCTTTTAGTGTATCTCTGTATAGCTTAATGGGGATTTTACCATTCTATTGTAACTCTTCCAGCTAGTTTTGTAACAATTTGTCAACCAGGATCAAGAAATACACTCTCACTCATGGCGGTTCCCAATTGAACCAGACTAAGGAATAAAATTTCATAGCATTATGCGATTGCTGTACAGGCCTGTCAGCTACCTGGTTGCCTTCACAACATACTCACAGCTTATCAAAATACCAAAATGGATCAAGCTCAAACTAGGCTCCATATCGATAAATAGATCCAATATATTTACAGCAGCTAAGCCCAGCTAGGACCCATATTTTTTTTCACGAAGCCTAACTCAATTTCAAAGAGCCAGTCCATCTGATTGAAATTTTCTTTTCTTCTCTCTTATTTAAGATCTAATTAAAAGTATTTGCAGTTAAACTTATCCAAGAAACTGGAACGAAATAGGCGTCCGAACGATTTATCTCCTAGCAAAAGCATTCCTATTTTGCCTGGTCAAATGAGATGGAATCCCAAGTAGAGCAACTCGGTGGTGGCGGCCGCCTTGGAGGACGTGGTGAGCTGAGCTGCATTAGAACATCGCATTTTTTTTGGCTAAAAAGTTTTATGCATCTGCTTTTTATATATAAAATGGTGATCATGTGTAAACCCCCGGTAATTTAATTGTGGGGAGGATAACTCTTGGTATTTAATGGGGTGGCACCTAGTGTTATTATGACATTAAGTTCCCTGTGTGTCGCTTGGATTCCCGAGTCGTGTCTGATGGGTTTCCGAGTCCATGGACTGAAGCGTTGCGTAGGGAATTATTTATATGATGGAGGGGACTCCCTCCATCATCCGGGCGTTCGCTTCCATCAGGTAATCCCCTGATCTAGAGAGAGAGATAGCCGGGAGAGAGAGAGAGAGAGAAAGAGAGACACAGAGGAGACAGAGAGAGCGCGGGAGCGAAGAAAAGAGATCCCGGCCGGACGAACCTTGGTTCAGGCCCGGCGGCGTGCTCGCCGCCGCGCCGGCCTGAGCCTTGGCCGGCAACCCCGCCGGCGCCGGGGGAGGCGTCCGGCGGGGTGGTGGTGGAGAGAGAGTAGAGAGAGAGGGCCAATTGGCCCTCCTCTCACGCGGTGGCGGAAGCCGGCGGGGTGGTGGTGGAGAGAGAGTAGAGAGAGAGAGGGCCAATTGGCCCTCCTCTCACGCGGTGGCGGAAGCCGGTTGGTTCGGGCCCGGCGGCGTGCTCGCCGCCTCGCCGGGCCCGAGCGTTGGCCTGTCGCCTCCACCGGCGCCTGGCGTGCGTCCGATGGAGGTCCGGCCGGCCAAGGCGGCCGGCCGAGCCGCCGGCACAGCTTCGTGCCGCGCGGGTGAGTTGATGATGCTGAGAGAAATTGAGGGAGAGGGAGGGGTTTGGCGGCCGGCCATGGCGGCGGCCGGCTCTGGCCAGGCCACCGGCGGCCGGGCCGCCCTCAATTTGGCCGGTGGCGGCCCCGGCCGCCGGCTATGTGCCCATCCCCTGTTCGGCGAAACAGGGGATCGGGTGGAATAAGGCTGAATCGGGCTGGCTGGGCCGGCCGGTTCAGGCCTTTTGGGCCGTGCTGTGAGCTAATTTTGGGCTGAATTTTGGGCCCCGTAACGGGCCGGAATTAGAAAATAATTGTATGGCTAGAATCTTGGTGAATTCTAGTTTCTTGAGGTATTTTTACTTCCCCAATTGGGTATGTATAGTGGGAGATATTCGAGCCCAAAGTAGGGCCCGTGAACTAGTTTGGGTAGAATTCTAAGGGTCATTTTAATATCTTTGCTAATAAATTAATTATGTAAAATAATCCTGTAGGTGCTCAGACATCTGACTAGCTGCATATATACCTGTGGGATAGCGTACTGAGGTAAGTAAGCCAGTTATCAGTATTTAATAATTGATTCATGAATATTTAAATTGTGAATTATATGTGACTGAAGAATTGCTATGGATAGTGGCTAAATTGTAAGTAGATGTATGTTATGAATACATGGCTGTTTATGTTCTATGATTTCATATGTGGATGCATGAGAGATGCAATTATTATGACATTGATGTGATATATTACATGCAAATATTTAGTAGGTATAATCCACTGTTTATGCAATATTGAGTTGTTATTGATATGATGAGTGCATGTGATGTGAGGTACTGTTATGTGTCGCCGCGATTCTCCTTTATCATGTCATACACACACGCATATAGAGTATGTGTTCTGGTGGTTTATGATATGGCGTGACCCGGGTATTTTGACCCTTTCAGTAGGGGGGATACCTGTTGGTACACTATGGTATTTCGACCCTTTCAGTAGGGGGATACTTGTTGGTACACTATAGTATTTCGACCTTTCAGTAGGGGGATACTTGTTGGTACACTATGATATTTCGACCCTTTCAGTAGGGGGATACTGTTGGTACACTATGGTATTTCGACCCTTTCAGTAGGGGGGGATACTTATTGGTACACTATGGTATTTCGACCTTTCAGTAGGGGGGATACTTGTTGGTACACTATGGTATTTCGACCCTTTCAGTAGGGGGGATACTTGTTGGTACACTATAGTATTTCGACCCTTTCAGTAGGGGGGATACTTATTGGTACACTATGGTATTTCGACCCTTTCAGTAGGGGGGATGCTTGTTGGTACACTATTGAGATATTGCAGGGCCGTGGGTCACATTTACAGTTACCATTGAGAGTATAAATAGTGGGTTTACTTACATTGCATGTTTGAGTATTTGTGAAATGTTTATGCATGCAGATCATTTATATGCTTATTGATTGCTATGCTATGATTTGACTGTATAACGTGGCTTACTTACTGAGTGTAAGCTCACAAAAATCTTACAATGTTTTGTCAGAGCCACGAGGTTGAAGATGGATTGGTGGGTTGATGGATCTTCTATTAATATAACAAGACCATTATGTTGTTGTAACCCCCAGTATTACATGTCTGTAGGGTTTGATGCCCAGACTTTATTATTGTGGTATGTAAGGATGTTAGACCAAAACTTTTAGTATTGTATTTGACTTGGTTTTTATATAATAGTGTTATATGTTAAAATTTTGTGACGCCTTGCGTGCCCGGCACGCGGCGGGTTGTCACCCTAGCCCGCTATTTGGGTCTGGGGCTGACAGCTTTAGATTGTGATGCCCCTCCCAATAGTCCCACATCGGATAATTGGGAGTTGGTTAAGTGGTTTATATGTAGTAAAGCAAGAAGGACAATGCACCAATTTGATCCCTTTTTGGGCTGTGGTGGCTCAAGTTGGTATGGACCTTGTCTGTCTTGCTTTCTTGTAACGAAATGGGCCCGTGGGCCCGGGTCGTTACAATATGGTATCAGCGCCTCGCACTAGTCGGAAGTGCAGGAGCTAAGTGCCACACAGGATAAAGTGCTACATCCATGGGGATGGGAGCCACCTTTTGAACCTGTGGGGGCCATCTCTAGAATCCTGCCTGCCTGGTGGTTGTGATCAATTGCCCCTGGCGACGAGGACGTCGCCTCTGTTACGGGAGGTAGATGATGCCCCTCCCAATAGTCCCACATCGGATAATGGGAGTTGGTTAAGTGGTTTATATGTAGTAAAGCAAGAAGGACAAGGCACCAATTTGATCCCTTTTTGAGCTGTGGTGGCCCAAGTTGGTGTGGACCTTGTCTGTCTTGCTTCTTGTAACGAAATGAGCCCGTGGGCCTGGATCGTTACATCATGCGAATTGATCATTCGTACATATAAAGAAAAAGAAAAAAAAAAAAAAAAAGGCCTAACAAACTTTTGCATGTGCTTTAACATGTTGGAGCATCTAACCCGATGCTTATGGATTAATTTTATTGGTTTTAATATTGTCCAAGGTTGCGTCTAATTATTAATTAAGCTGGATGGCTTGGAATCTTTTACACCCGAGCCACCTACTACACCACGATCACAACAAACGCGGTTGACCAAGTCGTCCCCCGAGTCATCCAAGTCAATGACTTGGAGAAGAAGAATTTAGTCGACTTTCGGCTTTGAATGAAGAGAAAAAATAAAAATATATATATATATATTTTATTTGAATAAAAAGGAAAAAGAAAAAATATTAGAGAAAAAAATAGAAAAAAATGATAGGTTTTATTTTTTTAAAAAAATTGAAAAGATTTCAGAAAGAAAACTTAACGATGCGCTTCATTTTTTTTTTTCATTTTGATATTAATTTTTTTAAAAAAATTAATATATTTTTTAACTATTTATAATAAGAGTCTTGTTATTTTTTATTATTTTTCTTTCATTCATCAAACAGAATCCATTTTCTCTTTCTTTATTTTTTTTTCCTTCCTACTTTTTCTATCGATCCAATCAGAGCATCAAGTTTCTTGGAGGAGGGATAAGCAGAAGGCAACTTGATCCCGGCTCTCCTGCATCCTCTTTAAAAGGATACTGTTGGGGGTCTTCAGACTCTCCACATCAACGAGAAGGAAAGAAGAAGGCAAAGTAGTAGTAGCAGCAGCTTAGATGGCTTTGGTGAAGTACTGCTTCTCCTTCGTGGTGGGAGCCGCTTGTGGGGCATTAGTCGCCCGGAACTTCCAGTGCCCCAAAGAAGCTTGCTAAGAGGAGGCTGATGGCAAAGCACCATAACGAGGTTTCCCCCAGCTAAAGGAGGCAGAGATTCAGCACAGTAGAAGCAATTATATACCTGTTCTATTATTGTATCTCTTCGCTCCCTGCTGTGCGAGTTGGGTTTGTCTCGGTTGGCTTGTAGTTTCAATTTATGTTGGGAGGGGAGATGGTTGAGTGTATCTTGATGTGTAACTGGCTTAGCTAAATAAGTCTCTCGCCATTTAATGTGTACTTGTGGGGGGATTTGAAATGACTGTTGCTTGATTCATTTTGTTTGGATTTGTTTTGACGTTAACAGCTCAAATGAACATGTTTTTTTTACATATATGAAGATCATAAATCGTAATTTATATTAGATACTATGCATGTCTTCATATATACGAGTCTTCATCCGTATTGGGCACTGTACTACATCTTTTCTAACCTCAATCTTCAAGGTGCTATAAAGTGCTATTGAGAGATCCAAAAAGGATTTTGTTTGATGTATAAACTAGTTTAGAATTTTTCATGAAAAGAGTTATGTGGTGAGGAATTATAAACTTTCAGTTGTTTTTCTTAATGAAATTTCTGTCATTTTATTACATAAATGCAAGTCTATTAGACTGAACAACATGAATCCCTTGTGCACTGTTTTCTTTCTATTTTTTCTTATTATTTCTTGATGATATTTCTTCCCTATTGTTCGTGTGTTTCAACTTTCAACACATCTTCTTGGGAACAAGTCATGTGCCATTTAATCTTGGTATCAGCATGACGGGATTTTACATGCTACCATTCCCTCATGAGTGAAGAGTGGATCGTCCTCTTTCTACCCTTGGAGCATAGCACGCATTCGACCAGCCCCAAGTCGTATGGAGATGCGGAAGCGAGATGATATCCCTGCTAAAATTTTGCAGCAGAATTTTGGATCTTGATCTTGGTAATCTTCTCGGATTAGCAACTAGGATTTTCTTTAGTTTCTTGCGCCCCAAGATTGTAAGAAAGGGTGTGACCTCTCTTCTTCCTCACGTGAACCTTCATATCTGATCCAGAAAATCAAGAGATGCTGCCCAAGAAGAAGGTGCTGCTAGGGTTTCCTCCTTCTTTGAGAGAGGCGGTTCCAAGAAGATGGCTAGGGCAGAGATGGCAGCAATAAAACCCTAGAAATTTAGGGCATCTATGTGTGAGAAAGAGAGGAAAACGTGTATAAGAGAGGAAAAAAGAGAGATAGCTCATTCTTGGGAGAAGAGGGTTTCTTTTTTCATTACCAAATCATCATCGTTACATGACTATATATAACCCATCCCCATGACGGCCACCAAAATAAAACCAGCACCACACATGAACCGGTGCTTATTATATGGATAATAACCCTAAAAAACTCCCTTGGACCAACCCACACCTTGGGCCCAAACCCAGCCCAATGATAGACTAGCCCCCTCAAGACCCAACAACCTGGGCCTTAACCCTGTGGAGCCTACAAACCTCCACCCTAGGATTTAAGCTTTGGAGTACCACACCCTAGGATTTAAGCTTTGGAGTACCACAGGCTCTACAATCTCCACCTTGGTGCTTCAAAGCTGCTGAAAAATCTGTACATTCCCTCAGACCCATCAGTGTCACACATAAGAGAAAGCTATCACGTGGAAGAGTCTTCGTAAGTGCATCTGCTTGGTTCTTCTTTGTATGAACTTTTACCAGCTCCACTTCACTTCTTCCACTAATTCTCTGATCCTATGATACCTCACATCTATATGCTTTGTGTGTGCATGATAGATTGGGTTCTGAGCCAACTGCAGGGCACTCTAACTATCACTGTGTAGCAATACTATACCCTGCTTCACCCCTATTTCCATGATGAGTCTCTTCAACCAAAGAGCCTCCTTGCAGCCTCTGTAATCCCTATATACTCAGCTTCTATTGTAGACAAAGCTGTAATAGGTTGAAGGGTTGATCTCCAAGAAATTAATCCACCATACATGCTGAACACATATCCTGTGGTAGACCTTCTTGTATCCAGATCACCTGCAAAATTTGCATCCACAAACCTTCCAATTGACCTAATGATTTACTTGGGATATTAGATTTCTCCTTAGGTCTTTCTTGCTGCCCAAAAATTAGATCAAGTCCACGAGTTCCTTGAAGGTACCTCAAAATCCACTTGAGTGCCTTCCAGTGCTCCTTCCCTGGGTTCGCCATGAATCTGCTCACCTGGCTCACTGCATATGCTATGTCAGGCCTGCAACACACCATAGCATACATAATGCTGCCCACGGCACTGGCATATGGAACTCTCTCCATGTACTCTTTCTCCTCATCTGTCTGGGGGTTCTGTAACTTAGAAAGAGACATGTACTAGCCAAAGGTGTTCCAACTGGTTTGGCCTTATCCATCCCAACCTTTCCAACACCTTCTGAATATATCCACCCAATGACAAGTGTAGAATTCCCTTGGTCCTATCTTTGTAAATTTCCATCCCAAGTATCTTCCTAGCTGACCCCAAATTCTTCATTTCAAATTCTGTTGATAATGCATATTTCAGTCCATTCACTGCTTCAACACTCCTACTGGCAATGAGCATATCATCCACATACAGAAGGAGATACAGTGCATCATCCTTATCCACATTTTCACATAGACACAAGTATCATGTTCACATCTAGAAAATCCAAGGCCCAAAATAAAAGTGTCAAACCTTTTGTACCACTGACGGGGTGACTGCTTCAAACCATATAGTGATTTCTTTAGTAGACACACTTTTTCTTCCAATCCAGATTCCTTGAAACCCTCTGGTTGCTTCATGTATATCCTCTCCTCTAGACTCCCATATAAAAAAGCCGTCTTCACGTTCATCTGCTGCAACTCCATACCATGTTGTGCTACAAGATAACAACACACGAATTGAAGCATGACGTACACTGGAGAGAATACCTCTGTGTAGTCCACTCCCTCTCTCTGTGAGAACCCCTTAGCAACAAGCCTTGCTTTGTATCTGACTCCACCTTGCTCTGAAGGTGCCTCCTTCTTTGTGAACACCATTTTGAACCAATGGCCGAGCATCTCTAGGTAGATCCACTAGCTGCCATGTCTTATTCTTTTCCAGGGACTTCATCTCCTCCATCATGGCCTGCATCCATGAGTCTCTTTCTGAACTTTCCATGGCTTCTTGGAATGTCTCTGGATCTTCATTTGCAGTGATTAGAGCATAGGAAATCATGTCATCAATGCGATACCGAGCAGGTTTGATGATGATACGCTTTGTCTTGTGTAGTGCCACACCCCTTTGATCATCTCTCAAAGCTGAAGTGTGTGACTCCACCTACACCTCCTTCTAGATTGATGGCTCTCTGGCTGATCTTTATATGTATTGAAACATTCATACCAAACTCCACCTCAAAAGAAGCACGTTTTGAAGTAGAAGTAGAAGGTACATCACCTGTCAGCCAATATGTCCACTGCTATCCTGTTCAGCCTTTTTAGCTCCATCTGCAATCTCTAACCTCTTCAAGATGCTCTTCTCATCAAAAATAATGTCTCTACTGATGATACACTTCTGTGAATCTGAACTCCATAGCAAATAGCCTTTAACTCCCTGTGGATACCCGATGAAGATCAGCCTTTATGATTTTGGGTTCAGCTTGCTCCTTTGAGTTGCCTCCACATGTGCATAGGCTGGGCAACCAAAAATCCTTAGGTGTCCAAGCTCCACCTTCTTCCCACTCCAGATCTCCTCTGGAATGCTTCCATCAAGTTTTCTATTAGGGGACCTGTTAACAAGAAAACCAGAGAACATAATTGCATCACCCCAAAAGACCTTGGGCAGTGATGCCTGCAGCCTCAAATTCCTAGCCTTCTCTGTCAATGTACGATTCATCCTCTCTGCCACACCATTCTGCTGGGGAGTCATCCTCACTGTGTAATGGCATTGGATCCCATTTTCCTCACAGTAGCTTCTGAATTCATTGCTTGTATACTCCCCTCCATTGTCAGATCTCAAACACTTCACTGGTTTTCCTGTCTCCTTTTCAACACCAACTCTCCAAGCTTTAAACCGGGCAAATACCTCTGATTTTCTCTTATCAGATATACCCATACCTTCCTGGAGTAGTCATCAATGAAGGTCAAAAAATACTTAGCCCCACCTCTGGCTGACACAGGGCCGTCCCCATACATCTGAGTGAACTAGTTCCAGAATACTTCACTCTGCTTGGAACTGCTGGCAAATCTTACCCTATGTTGTTTGCCATAAATACAGGGCTCACAGATGTCATTGTCCTCCTTCTTAAGTGCTGGAATCAACTCTTTTGCTGAGTTCTATAAGCCCTTTATCACTCATGTGTCCCATTCGATAGTGCCACAGTTTATAGACCAATTGTTCCTTCTGTGCCGCTGCTAGCATCTGCACCATCTATGGCCACTGAGCCTTCCATCTGATAGAGATTATTTTCAACCTTCTCCCTTTCATCACCACTAATGCACCCTTGGTTATCCTCAAACATCCACTCCCCGCTGGCTTCCAAAAGCATACCCATGCTTCTCAGGTAGCCCAAAGAAATTAGATTCTTCTTCAACTCCGGGACATGTTTGACATTGGTCAAAGTCCTTATAACCCCATCATACATCCTCACCCTTATGCTTCCAACTCCAGCAACCTTACAAGGATGATTATCACCAAGGCATACACTCCCTCCATCAGATTCTTCATAAGTTGCAAACCACTCCCTATGCGAAGTATAATGGTGAGAACAGGCTGAGTCAAGTGTCCAACAACTATCACACTTCTTGGTCCCATCTGAAACTACCAGTACATCATCTTCACTGTCTTCAGATGAATTTGCACCACCATTGCTGGCTGAACCTCCCTTGGAAATGCCCTTTCCCTTCTCATTTTTTAGAAGTGGGCAATTTCTCTTCAGGTGACCAATCTGATGACACTTGTAACACTTCCATGCTTTCTGCTTGCCCCGAGACTTAGATCTGCCTTTGGACTTGCCTCTAACCTTTTCCCAGGGTCTTCTTGCCTCTCATTCACAGCAAGTACCTCTGTGTTAGAGTTTCCCATGCGGATCTTTTCTCTTTGCTGGTTTGATCTCAGCACCCCCACAACCTCTTCATAATTCAGGGTCTCCTTCCCATACACCAAGGTTGTAATCAGACCATCATAGGAACTGGGTAGCGAACACAACAAGATGAGGGTCTTGTCTTCTTCATCAATCTTCATATTAAGGCTCATCACCTCTGAGCACACTTGATTGAATTTCTGAATATGGCCACAAGATCTCCTCCCTCAGGCATTCTCAAGCTGTACAACTGTTTCTTCAACCACAACTTGTTTGTCATGCTCTTTCCCATGTAAGTGTTCTCTAAAGTTTCCCAGAGCCCCCTTGCCATGGCCTGCGTGCAAATCTCCGGCAAGACTTGATCAGCCAAGCACATCCTGATTGTGCTAAATGCAATCTCCTCTAACTCCTCCCAATCCTCACGACTTACATTATCCGGTCTTTGTTTCACCAAGACCTTATAAATCCTTTGTGTACCAATAAATCCTTCACCCTTTGCTGCCATAGGGTGAAGTTTCCCTTGCCATCATACTTTTCAAAATCGAATTTAAAGCTACTAGATGCCATATCCAACCAAGAAACAATGCACACAACAAAAACAGAAAATTAAACTTGCTGCAGAAATTTCTGGTTTGATATCTTACCAAGAAACGCCCAAGATCCAATCTTTTCTCCACCAAATCACCGAGGCTCTGATACCAAATGAAGAGTGGATCGTCCTCTTTCTACCCTTGGATCATAGCACGCATTCGACCAGCCCCAAGTCATGTGGAGATGTGTAAGCGAGATGATATCCCTGCTAAAATTCTGCAGCAGAATTTTGGATCTTGATCTTGGTAATCTTCCCAAATTGATTAGCAACTAGGATTTTCTTTGGTTTCTTGCGCCCCAAGATTGTAAGAGAGGGTCGTGGCCTCGCTTCTTCCTCATGTAAATCTTCAGATCTGATCCAGAAAATCAAGAGACAGCACGCTGTCCAAGAAGAAGGTGCTGCTAGGGTTTCCTCCTCCTTCTTTGAAAGAGGCAGTTCCAAGAAGATGGCTAGGGCAGAGATGGCAGCAATAAAACCCTAGAAATTTAGGGTATTTATGTGCGAGAAAGAGAGTAAAATGTGTATAGAGGAAAGAAGAGAGATAGCTCGTTCTTGGGAGAAAATGATTTCTTTTTCATTACCAAATCATCATCGTTACATCACTATATATAACCCGTCCCCATGACGGCCACCAAAATAAACCAGCACCGCACATGAACCGGTGCCTTATTATATGGATAATAAACCCTAAAAAACTCCCTTGGACCAATCCACACCTTGGGCCCAAACCCAGCCCAATGATAGACTAGCCCCTTCAAGACCCAACAACCTGGGCCTTAACCCTATGGAGCCTACAAACCTCCACCCTAAGATTTAAGCTTTGGAGTACCACACCTTATAATTTAAGCTTTGGAGTACCACATCAAGCTCTACAATGAGCTCTAAAAAATTGTTTATATTATTTTGAAAACTCTTCAACAATTTATCAATGAGGACTAAAGAATACAGTACTCATCGTGATCGCTAATAATTGTCTTAGACTCGGTGCCCAAATTTCATCTCATCACAGTGGGCAGGCTTGTCAGCCATCTGGTTGCCTTTGCAACATATTTTCTAGCTATGAACTCTTGAACTTGCCTAATTATATCTTAAATGTCAAAAGATGTTAAAAAGCAATTACTCATCGTTGCCATCTGAGGCCGAAATTATATTCATCCTAAGCTAATCAAGTACCAAAACGGATTAAACTCAAGCTAAACTACGTACTGAACTGGATCTGCACTTCAAAATTGGATGATTTTTTTTCCTCTCTTGCTTAAAATCTAATTAAAAGTTTTTTAATATCCAAACCTATAAAATTTTAAATTTATGCTCAACTCTAATAACAAGAAAAAGTCTTGATAGATCATTTGGTGCAGCATAATTTGCATTGGATATTGTTGCCGCCGGGATCCGTCCTCCGACTCGGGCGCGGTCGATCCTCAGGAAGTGGGGTGCGGCGGACCTGCAAAACAGGAAGCCCACACGCGGAGGGACGCTGGGGGTGGTCCTCCGCGGAAGGCCCTCCGACGCTCAAGTCAGTGAGGAAGGAATCGGCGATCAACCAGACAATGGGGAGGTGGATCTCTCCGGGAGACCTCTCCAGGGGGCGGCCAATCGGGAGCTCTAGGAGGAGCAGAGCACCGACGAGCTGCCGGAAGAGAGGAATGATTCCAGAGTTTTGTGCGTCAAGAGTCGCGTACCTGAGGGAATCTGCCAATCTGATATTTATAGACTGTCACCTGGGGACTTGAGCATCTTCTGGAAGGTTCTGAGGTTGTTACGATACGGGGGTAGACAGAATCAGGCCGTTGTGGGGCCGTTAGAATCCACGCCTTGTCTGTTAAGGGATCGACGGCTGAGAGAGCTCCTTGATGTCTTGGGATCTGGGTGAGTAGACCTGGGGCGGTTACAATAGGTCTTAGGCCACGTCTTAACATGATTCCTGCCTAAGGTGCTGCTCGGGTAAGCTTGAGCTCTCCCGCGTCAGGTTCCGCGGAGGTAGACGTCAGGGCGTGGATCGCTAGGTAGTAGCGGGCTACGGAAGCCCGGAAGAGGCCGAGCTACGGAGGCCCGGAGGAGGCCGAGCTAGGGAAGCCCGGAAGGAGGCCGAGCTACGGAAGCCCGGAGGAGGCCGAGCTAGGGAAGCCCGGAAGAGGCCGAGCTACGGAAGCCCGGAAGAGGCCGAGCTACGGAGGCCCGGAGGAGGCCGAGCTAGGGAAGCCCGGAAGAGGCCGAGCTACGGAGCCCGGAAGAAGACGGCGGAGGAGGTCAGCCTTAGCCGCCTCGCACGGATATCAATGCAATGATAATTTTACCCCCCAACATATGCCCTCCACTCCCTAGTTCGAAGCGTAGGTTCGGGCGTAGGGAGTATAAGCTCAAGTGCGCGCCCTGGATGGACCTTTCTTTTCTGAGCATCGAAGATTCCAAAGACGGCGAATCCGAGGAAGGAGAGGACGAAGACGAACGTGTCGATGTTTCTGATGCCGAGCCTGGCGGCGCCCGTGGTCCCAGCGAAGCCATAGTTTCTGAGGGACGATCGCAAACTGCCGCCGAGGGGGCAAGAACATTGGAGAAGGGTGAGTTTAGTCACGCCTCCGCAGGCACAACTGAGGGCTCCTCAAAGGCTGGTGCGGCCCCTGATTCGTAGGAGTTGTTATTGTATCTTGTTTGTTTGTCGTTCCTCAATAAAAGAACTTTCGGTTTTGACTTAAGTGCTATCCTGGTTTGGCCTCATCGTCGTTCAGTTTCGCCTTGAGCGATCTGTGGCTCGCTAGCGATCTTGGGTTATCTTTATTCCAATACTAGGCAAACGCGTTAGCTCGGACCGATAGGCGAAATAGGCCGGCTAGGCCGATGGGTAGAATGGATCGGCCAGGGCCGATGGACAGAATAGATCGGTTGGACCGACGAAACAATATAGGTCGGCTGACGTCGGTGGATAAATTAGGTTGGTCGGGGCCGATGAACAAAATAGGTCGGCTGGAGCCGACAGGTAAGAATAGGTCGGCTGGGGCCGACGAACGAAATAGGTCGGCTAGAGCCGACAGGTAAGAATAGGTCGGCTGGGACCGACAGGCAAGAATAGGTCGGCGTGGGCCGATAGGAAAAAATAGGTCGGCTGGGGCCGACAGACAAAATAGGTCGGCTAGGGCAACAGGCAAG
>UESW01003949.1:370607-383436 GCA_900491605.1 Calamus simplicifolius
GAATCACCAGGACGCGGATGAACTTTAGACCCCATCACCCAGAGAAGCAGAGCCGAGAAGATGGATCACAGAGCCGGAGATCAGAGAAGAAGAAGTCGAAGCCCGAATCTTAAAGCAGACTCGGCAAAGCGCGCTTCTAACACCGAAAACACGGGACTTTCTCTCTCCTCTCTCTAAAGGATACCTCAATTTTTGCCAATCTTTAATCATTATAAGAATTTCGCAAATTAGCGGCACCAAAATGGCATTGCTAATAAAAAAAAATCATTGTTAATCTAATTAGCAATGCAACAACAACGCAAAAAAATTTGTTGCTAAATTAACCATCACTACGAAAATTAGTGATGTCAAGATGTTTCGTCGCTAAATAGCGATCATAGTTAGCGACGTCTATTAGCATCGCTAATTATAATTAACGATGCTTATTAGACGTCGCTAATTACAAATAAATCATCAAAGTTGATTTTAAGCTAAGCTTATTAGGCATAGCTAACGAAGAAACCAGCACCAGCTAAGTGAGGATAAACAGAATCATCAAAGTTGATTTTAAACTGAGCTAGCCCATCTATTCTTTGGTTACATGTTTGCATGTTATACCTTTTAATTTCTAATTTGATATTCAAAAAAATCCTTATGAAAGGGAGGGGTTGTCAGGCAAGGATGGAGATGCTAGGATTAATTTATTATTTTTTATTAAAGCAAAAGATAAAAAAAATATTTATGAGAATAGAGTGAAGATGAAAATGAAGATTGGAGTCCCTAACTTTATCCCTACCTGGCTGCCATCCCTACTAAAACTTTCATTAAGATAAAAATTAGGTTAGATCAAATATGGCCTACTTTCATAAAATAAATTTAAGAGCGCTAGACTTTGCAAGCCACAACTGACTTTCCTCTCTTAGAAGGGGGTTTTTTATTTGTGCAATTCTATCCTACACTAATCTAGCGGGTTTAAATAATGACTTTGAACAGTCATATCAATGTTTTGAAAATCAAATCAGACAATAAATCGGCTTGACATTTAGGTCATGGTCAATCGGTTCGACTAACAAATCGGCTTGATATTTGGATCGTGGATCAATCGGTTTGACCGAATAAATCAGTTTGATTTTTTCAACTACAAAAATATGCTAAATATGGGATTGAACCCATGACCACTTATGTTTAACTAAAAGTCTAAAAAATCGAGATTGGACTCGTTCTTCGAAATCCAGCCGATTCAATAGTTTTTTTTTATTTTTATCAGATCATTTAAAAGTTAATTTTAATAATAAAATTAAATCGGACTGATGATTGATTTTTGGTTGGACTAGCCAGTCTAGTTCGATTTTCAAAACTATGGTCATAATATCTGCCATACTGCACCAGAATCCAATGCAAATTGAAACTCGGAGCAATGTTTATGTATATGTTATTGATGATTCAATTTTTAGAAGTCTAACAAAATACTAAAGACTGAATTCTTAAACATTTGATTATATGGATTATTAGTTTGTAAGGTTGCAAATGAACCAAACTTGTCCATTCAAACTCATTTTCTTAGAATAAGATAAGATTGTTTAAGTCACAAGTTTCAAGGGGCCTTCAAGCACTTTTGGCTAGGCTTAAGCAAGGAATGGTTCATGTGCACTTGATAATAGAAGTTAAGGCCTATTTGGTTGATGATGATCGGCCTTAATAATTCGAGATTATCATGTAAATTAGCATGTTCAGCAATTAAATGTAGTAATTAAGCTGTAATATTTAATTCTTGGTAATTAAAAAATATTTTAAATATAGTGATCTAATTTTCTTTTAAAATATAGGTACCTAAATTATCAAAATCTAGTAATCCCATATTATACTTTTGACTTCTATGTAAATATTTAATAAATATTATCTAATTATATATTTAATATACACTTAATATTTAAATATTTAATATTATATTTATATTTAATATATTGTATTAATATTGATTTAATTTAATTTTATTAATATTTTGGCTTTCTTGCATACTAAATTATATTTAAATAAATTAAAATATATTTCAATATTATTTATTATAAATATTATTTAATATTTAGATATTATTAAGTAAATAAATATAATATGCTATTAAATATTATATATAATGTATATTATATATTTATATATTTAAATATATAATAATTTTAAAATAATTTTATGAAGAGTCCTTGCTTTTTTCTAGAATATTTCATATTTAAGAAAAAAAAGACAATCACTTGAAAGATAAAATAATTTGTAGCAAATTACAAATAAAATTCAAGTATATAATAATATCAAATTTTGCATCCTTAGAATCTTAGCCAATTTTATTAAGGCAACCAAACATAATAATTTTGCATTTCTGATAATCTGATTATTAAATGTAAGATTATCATTCTTGATAATATTATATTATCATGAATCAAAAGCTGCCTAAAAGTTTTTACAACTACAAAATGTGATGCATAGCATATTTAGAGATTTATGCAGCAAAGATGATCTTTTCCATCTATAGAAGTAAAGCAAATATATTTTGGTCCTCAAACTTCTTTTTTGTTACAATTTAGTCTCCTACATTTTGAAAACATTATATTTCTAGCATCCTATTTTAATTAATGGATAGCTAACATGCCATCTTTTTAACTAGTTAAAATATTTATGTCAGGATGATAGATCAACTATTCTACCAATTTTAATTTACTTCATGTAACCAAACACTAGGAATGCTGCATCTTTGAAGTGTGAGGGGTAAATTAAAAAATTAAAAGTTTGAGATTCAAAATAAATTTTTAATAATATTTTGAAGACCAAAAGTATAATTTAGCCTCAAAGTTTTTAAAAAGAAAAAAGAAAAAAAAATGATATCCTACCACGTATAAATCTAGGTTGTATTTGGTGCATGACCAGGTAATCCTAAATGGTAATATTGATTACTTACAAGATAGATTAATTACCACTTGATAGATTATTAGTAGTGTTGATTACTATGTTTGGTATACACAAGTAATGCTATAAAATATTGGTTATTGTATTTGGTATGACAAACATATTACCATCATATAACATTAATTCTTAAATATCTCTAAATTAAATTTATTAAAAAACTATATATTACTATATATTTGATTTTTAAAAAATATATTATAAATGATATTTAAAGCAGTCGGTGAGGATGTCGGGGCCATCGATTAAAAAAGTTTTGCGGAAACTATCGTGGAGCCGCTGGGCAGGAAAGATCCGTAGTCCGACTCCACACGAAAGAGGGTGTGGCTCGGATGAAGGTTCCGAGATTGGTAAAAGAGAATGCGAATAGAGTGCGATTAAAGGACAATCTTATCAAAAAGTAAGTTACGAGATTATCACACTCTATAATATGGATAACCATTTCTTACTGTGATAATCTGAATTACTTTATCAGAGGTAATCCGGATTACTATTACAAAATATATTATCATTTAAAATACTTATCAAATATAATTATATGATAATTTTTTTTTAAAATTATTAATAATCCGAATAGATTACTCGCTACCAAATGTCCCCTAAAAGCTTAGCGTGATTTAAATTTTATAGTTTTAACTCTTAACATGTTTGAAGGTTATGTCTAATTAAGCTGGAATGTCTTGGAATCTAAACCACCCGAGCCACCTTCCAGACCACATTCGCAACAAGGAAAAGTCTTTGCGCACCGGGGCGGTGCAGCTCGTGCGCGCCGATCCCAATCACGGGCGCGGTGCAGGAAGGCTTTTCCTGGCGACAAAGGCAACCACAAAAGGCCATTTGACCAAGTCTTTCCCCGAAACATCCAGCTCAATGCCTTGGAGAAGCAGCCAGTTTAGACTTTAAGACTTCCAGTTTCTTGGAGGAGGGATCAAGAGAAGGCTACTTGATCCCGGCTCTCCGCATCCTCTTTAAAAGCCTTCTGCTGGGTCTTCGGAGTTCGGACTCCACATCAACAAGAAGGAAAGAAGAAGGCAAAAGTAGTAGTAATAGAAAGCAGCAGTTCAGATGGCTTTGGTGAAGTACTGCTTCTCCTTCCTGGTAGGAGCCACTTGTGGGGCATTACTCGCTCGGAACTTCGAATGCCCCAAAGAGAGGCTTGCCAAAAGGATGATGCTGATGGCAAAGCACCATGACGAGGTTCGCCGCATGCTAAAAGAAGCAGAGAATTCAGCACAGTAGAGGCAATTAATACACCTTGTAACTTTTTCCCTTGTTGTGAGAGTTTTAATCTGTGCGAGTCTCAGTTGGGCTGGTAACAAATGGGGTTTATATCGGTGGGGAAGAAGATTGTTGAGTGCATCCTGATTTGTAAATTGCTTAATTAGCTAAATAAAGTTTTTCATCATTTAATGGATATTTGTAGGGAATTTGAAATGACTGTGTTGGTTGGTCCATCTGTGTTCTTTGGCAGCGTTCCTGGGAATTTCTCAACTGATATTCAAAACCTTTTAGTGTATCTCTGTATAGCTTAATGGGGATTTTACCATTCTATTGTAACTCTTCCAGCTAGTTTTGTAACAATTTGTCAACCAGGATCAAGAAATACACTCTCACTCATGGCGGTTCCCAATTGAACCAGACTAAGGAATAAAATTTCATAGCATTATGCGATTGCTGTACAGGCCTGTCAGCTACCTGGTTGCCTTCACAACATACTCACAGCTTATCAAAATACCAAAATGGATCAAGCTCAAACTAGGCTCCATATCGATAAATAGATCCAATATATTTACAGCAGCTAAGCCCAGCTAGGACCCATATTTTTTTTCACGAAGCCTAACTCAATTTCAAAGAGCCAGTCCATCTGATTGAAATTTTCTTTTCTTCTCTCTTATTTAAGATCTAATTAAAAGTATTTGCAGTAAAACTTATCCAAGAAACTGGAACGAAATAGACGTCCGATTCCTATTGCCTGGTCAAATGAGATGGAATCCCAAGTAGAGCAAACTCGGTGGTGGCGGCCGCCTTGGAGGAGGTGGTGAGCTGAGCTGCATTAGAACATCGCATTTTTTGGCTAAAAAGTTTTATGCATCTGCTTTTATATATAAAATGGCGATTATGCGAATTGATCATTCGTACATATAAAGAAAAAGAAAAAAAAAAAAAAAGCCTAACAAACTTTTGCATGTGCTTTAACATGTTGGAGCATCTAACCCGCTGCTTATGGATTAATTTTATTGGTTTTAATATTGTCCAAGGTTGCGTCTAATTATTAATTAAGCTGGATGGCTTGGAATCTTTACACCCGAGCCACCTACTATACCACGATCGAGGCAAAGGCACAACAAACGCGGTTGACCAAGTCGTCCCCCGAGTCATCCAACTCAATGACTTGGAGAAGAAGAATTTAGTCGACTTTCGGCTTGGATGAAGAGAAAAAATAAAAAGAAAAAAAAATTTTTATTTGAATCAAAAAAAGAAAAGAAAAAGAAAAAAAATTAGAGAAACAAATAGAAAAAAAATGATAGGTTTTATCTATCTTTTTATTTAAAAAAAAAATTGAAAAGATTTCAGAAAGAAAACTTAACGGTGCCCTTCATTTTTTTTTTTTTCATTTTGATATTAATTTTTTTAAAAAAATTAATATATTTTTTAACTATTTATAATAAGAGTCTTGTTATCGTTATAAATTATTATTATTATTATTATTTTTCTTTCATTCATCCAAACAGAATCCATTTTCTCTTTCTTTATTTATTTTTTTTTCCTTCCTACTTTTTCTATCTATCCAATCAGAGCATCAGTTTCTTGGAGGAGGGATAAGCAGAAGACAACTTGATCCCGGCTCTCCTGCATCCTCTTTAAAAGGATACTGTTGGGGGTCTTCAGACTCTCCACATCAACGAGAAGGAAAAAAGAAGGCAAAGTAGTAGTAGCAGCAGCTTAGATGGCTTTGGTGAAGTACTGCTTCTCCTTCGTGGTGGGAGCCGCTTGTGGGGCATTAGTCGCCCGGAACTTCCAGTGCCCCAAAGAGAAGCTTGCTAAGAGGAGGCTGATGGCAAAGCACCATGACGAGGTTTCCCCTAAGCTAAAGGAGGCAGAGAATTCAGCACAGTAGAAGCAAATTATATACCTGTTCTATTATTGTATCTCTTCGCTCCCTGCTGTGCGAGTTGTGTTTGTCTCGGTTGGCTTGTAGTTTCAATTTATGTTGGGAGGGGAGATGGTTGAGTGTATCTTGATGTGTAACTGGCTTAGCTAAATAAAGTCTCTCGCCATTTAATGTGTACTTGTGGGGGGATTTGAAATGAGTACTGTTGCTTGATTCATTTTGTTTGGATTTGTTTTGACGTTAACAGCTCAAAATGAACATGTTTTTTTTTTTACATATATGAAGATCATAAATCGTAATTTATATTAGATACTATGCATGTCTTCATATATACGAGTCTTCATCCGTATTGGGCACTGTACATCTTTTCTAACCTCAATCTTCAAGGTGCTATAAAGTGCTATTGAGAGATCCAAAAAGGATTTTGTTTGATGTATAAACTAGTTTAGAATTTTTCATGAAAGAGTTATGTGGTGAGGAATTATAAACTTCAGTTGTTTTTCTTAATGAAATTTCTGTCATTTTTATTACATAAATGCAAGTCTATTAATAGACTGAACAACATGAATCCCTTGTGCACTGTTTTCTTTCTATTTTTTCTTATTCTTTCTTGATGATATTTCTTCCCTATTGTTCGTGTGTTTCAACTTTCAACACATCTTCTTGGGAACAAGTCATGTGCCATTTAATCTTTGTTATCAGCATGACGGGATTTTACATGCTACCATTCCCTCATGAGCTCTAAAAAATTGTTTACATTATTTTGAAAAACTCTTCAACAATATTTATCAACCAGGACTAAAGAATACAGTACTCATCGTGATCGCTAATAATTGTCTTAGACTCGGTGCCCAAATTTCATCTCATCACAGTGGGCAGGCTTGTCAGCCATCTGGGTTGCCTTTGCAACATATTTTCTAGCTATGAACTCTTGAACTTGCCTAATTATATCTTAAATGTCAAAAGATGTTAAAAAGCAATTGCTCATCGTTGCCATCTGAGGCCGAAATTATATTCATCCTAAGCTAATCAAGTACCAAAATGGATTATACTCAAGCTAAACTACGTACTGAACTGGATCTCATGTTTATGCACTTCGAGATTGGATGGTTTTTTTTTTCTCCTCTCTTGCTTAAAATCTAATTAAAAGTTTTTTAATATCCAAACCTATAAAATTTTAAATTTATGCTCAACTCTAATAACAAGAAAAAGTCTTGGTACATCATTTGGTGCAGCATGATTTGTATTGGATACGATGATTCGTTTGCGCATCAATAATACGGGACTTATGATCAAAGCCTATGATGCAAATTTGTGCATAAATAAATTATTACGTCCAGTGCAGCCCCTGCATAAGAGCAGCATATAAAGACTTTTCCTAATAATAATTATTGAGAGGTAAAATCGCCATTGCGTTGATAACTGTGTGAACGGCTAAGATCAGCTCTGGCCCCCACTTGCTACACTGCACTCATAAAGAACGAGCTAACTAGTATGATTCGGCGGATCGAGCAACCCGTAGCTCGGCCTCCCCGAGCAATCTGTAGCTCGGCCTCCCCGAGTGATCCATAGCTCGGCGCCCTCGAGCGATCCATAGCTCGGCTCCCCGAGCGACCCATAGCTCGGCTCCCCCGAGCGATCCATCGCTCGGCTTCCCCGAGCAACCCCTAGCTCGGCTTCCCCGAGCAATCCATAGCTCGACATGCACCTCCGCGGAACGAAACTGTTTTCACGTCCGGCTTATTTCTTTTGTCATATCTCAGCCGCCTCATGCCTCTGCTGCTCAAGCCGTGCTTACGCCCAGCAGCGCAAACTATCTGTGCATTTCGGCCATCAAGGCCAGGTCTCCCTCGACCGTCTGAACCAAGCCTTTCCGCGCCCCCGCGAAACCTGGCGCGGGAGAGCCCAAGTCTAGTGTAACAGAATTTCAAACGATGAATCATATCGAGACGTGGCCTAGGATCTGCAATAACGGCCTAGGACCTACGCAGTCATCGGATCTCGGGCCATCAGAGAACTCTCCCAGCCGTCGATCCTTCAACGGACAAGATACAGATCTCACCGGCCTCACAATAGCTTGATTCGAATCATCTCCGTATCCCAACAACCTTCGAACCTTCCAGAAGGCGCTCAAGATTCAGGTGATTGATTATAAATAAGACACTCCCAGATTCTCTCAGGTACGCGTAAGCTTCCGTACACAACTCTTGGCTCAGTCTCAGCATAACTCTCTCTCTCTCTCTCTTTCACTGCTCCCCCTTCTCCTTTCCGCCATTGACACTTTGCACGAGCTTCCGACAGGTCACCCCTGGAGGGACTCTTCAGAGAGAGCCTTCTCTGTTGATCGCTGATCCCCACTGACTTGCGTCGGAGGGTCTTCCGTGGAGGGTCATCCCCAACGTCTCTCGCGTGAGGACTTCTTGCAGATCCACTCAGAGGAAGCCCGATCAGAAGATCAATTACGCCCGAGTCGAAGAACAAATTCATGCGATAATAATAATTAAATCTAATTTCATGCATCACGTGAATATATTCATACAAGTCAACTTTACTCAGGTTACCATTAGTCAAATATTAGCACAAAACACCCTCCCCTAATAAAAATCCTGTGGTAAAAACCTACGTCACATGGCCGAAGCATTTCCTTTTCCACTTTCTCGCTGTTCATGGGGCAAACTCAGTGGACGAGGCTTAGTCCCGGGTCAAATCAAGTGCCTTGGAGAAGGAGTTGGCGAGTTGCTCTAGAATATTATTTCTTGGACGAGGGGTCAAGCCAAGCCAACTCCTTTATAAAATCACCGTCGCAGCACCGGAGACAATTGAACACCAACAGCCAACTCCAGCGATGGTTTGTTTGATCCGGAAGTGCTTCGTCTTGCTGATGGGAACCACGCTCGGGATCTACGTCGCCCAGAACTACGACGTCCCAAACCTCAACAACCTCGCAAACAAGGCAATGGCGTTGGCCAAACGCAAAGAGGAGCAATACCGCAAGAAGAACAAAGAAGAGGAGGCACCCAAGAAAGAAGACGACTCCGAATAGGAGCACCAAATCACTGTTGGACGTTTTTGTTCAACTTTATGTATCTCAATAAACGGAACATATTTGATGAGCTGTTAGATTATGGCACTACGTTTTTGTTCAACGCTATGGCTCGTGCAATTCTTTCGTATAATAATACTCGATTATGTCTTTGCATTGGACCAGGAGTGTCGTGGAATCTTCAAAGGGAATGGCCAAAGAACACGGTATTGACGGTGAAGAGTTCTCTCCAACATTGGATCTAAAATATGAAGCTTAAGAAAGTGAGAGTAGTGGGAAAGTTCACCAGGGTATCATAGTTTGAGTTCTCTTCGATTGTCGGTCTTGAGAATATTTAGAGTATCCACGTTGCCTTTTTCTTCAGAAAGAGAGGCATCTTTGAAATTGATTACTTCTTGTTGGGATAAACTCATTCCCGATCGTCTTCGTCCGAAACGTATTCGGGACGAATTCGATTAGTGCAGAAAAACATGCCCGTTAATCATCTAACTTATATCACCGATCGTACAGGCATATCACATAATGAACATACCCGGTATTGTCACAGATTAAATACCTCTTTGCTCTTTGAAAATCTTCAATCGCCTTTCGTACCAGTGTCGCGTTTTGAAGGGAAGAAAAAACAGAGGAGTTATTTTTTTTGAAAGAGTGTGTTTTCATATATATAGGAAAAAACCGTTTTTTCCAAAAAGTGCCTTTTCAAATAGGGAAATAACTACCCATAAATAAAACGTTTTATTCCAAAGGGTGCCTTATGATGAAAAAGGGAAATAACTACCTCGTGGCCCCTTGTGGCTCACGGGTCAGGTTTGGCCCAACTTGGGCGGTCCACCATTATTTCTTTCATCTCCCACTCGCCCACGATGGGCTAAACACAACTCTCTTCTTTGCAAAGTTCATATCGGCAAATAATCCGTGCGACCAGCATACTACGAGAGCTCGTTGTTATACATCTGTTACGAATATATAACAGCTCAAATTTGGGCATTATCCAGAGTAGAATTAGTATGCAGTTCCCTAGATCAATCGGTCACATTTTTATCTCTTGATCTCTTTCAGTATCTCATATATTTTATTCACAACTATGATTTACTCAAAATCATAATTGGTCGATCTGTGAATATAAATATAGAATGTGACATCATAAATTAAATTGATCTTCCTCTTTCCTTAAACCTCTCCATTTCAGTCCAACTTGCTTTTCTAGAAATGCCCGTTAGACCGAATTATCATGATCATCGGCAACATCCTAAGATAGCAAACACTGAATAGAAATTTTGAGAATAAGTAAGAGTCGTGAGGGCACTTTAAATGAGAAAAACTATTTTCCTCAAGAGTCTCACACGACTTAAAAATTGAGATCATAATTTTTTTTTTTAAACTTATCGGTCGTCCCATGCATACGTAATATGAAATACGTATTACGGTATTCTCTCCTTTTCCATAGAGCGTATGTCTTTACTCTCAATATCGTACAGATGATACTTTAGACATACTCAATGTCCAACTTGAGTTCACAAATCTACTCTATTCATAAGCATCTATCAGAACTCACATCTGGCATTAAAAATAGGTAAAGTGAAATATGTAGGTCATTTCACTTTCGGACATAATAATCTATATGTCCTCATCTTAACATTCTGTTAAAGCAACGTCCATGCTTCAAGCTTGGGCTCTCAATTATCACCTAGATAACAAGCTTAAAACTGTCTCATCTCTATTCATCACATAGTGAGTAGAGGCGATTACCCGTGTGAGTGGGCTAATCTCTCATCTGTCCGACATACTTTTCAATATAATGCACTCAGCATCGACATTCACAAACGTCATACAAACTTAGGCATTATAACAAACTTCATTAATAGAGAACATTCTGGGAAAAATTCAATATTCAGTACATCATATTCTACACAGTCCTAGCGATCTCACATGACCATGGAAAACTTCTCTAGGAATCGGTTTCGTCATAGGATCCGCTATCATCCTTTGTGTAGATATGTACTTCACATTCACTTCCTTTCGTGCAAACCATATCCTTGACATAGTTATATTTGATATCTATATGTTTGGTCTTTCCATGGTACTTAGGATCCTTAGTGTATGCTATTGCTGCTTGGCTATCGCAATAGACCAATACAGGGTTTGCAGCATTCTCAGTTACACCTAGGTGATCCAAAAATCTTCTAAGCCAAACACCTTCTTGTGCCGCTGCTGATAGCCACGAACTCGGCTTCCATTGTAGATAAGGCTATGCACTGTTGTTTCTTACTGCTCCAAGATATGGCGCCATTATTCAGTAAGAATACATATCCAGAAGTAGATTTCCTTTCTTTTAAATCCCCCCCAGTCAGCATCAGTATAGCCTTCAAGGTGTAGATCACTCCTTGATAAGTCAGCACATAGTCGGCGCTTCCCTTTAGATATCTCAGGATCCTTTTGACGGCGATCCAATGTGCTTGACCTGGATTGGATTGGTATCTACTTACCATTCCAACTGCATAACAAATGTCAGGTCTTGTACACATCATAGCGTACATCAAGCTTCCAATGGCACTAGCATATGGAATTTGTTCCATTTGCTCCTTTTCTTTTGAAGTCTTAGGACACATTCTGTCGCTTAATGCTTCCCCCTTTGCAATAGGAGTATCTATTGGTTTACAGTCTTGCATACGAAAACGTTCAAGGATTTTATTACATATGTCTCTTGTGAGAGAGATGGGATTTCTTTGAGCGATCTCTTGAAATCTTAACTCCAAGAATGTATGCAGCTTCATCCATATCTTTCATCTCAAAATTAGAAGATAACCAATTCTTGACTGTATTAACCAACTCCATACTACTTCCGGCAATTAGTATATCATCAACATATAATGACAAGATCACAAATTGATCTTTGGATCTTTTGATATATACACAATTGTCTTCACTAATCATTGCAAAATTATATGCTATTATTGCATTGTGAAAACGTATATACCATTGTCTTGAAGACTGCTTAAGGCCATATATCGACCTCAATAGTCGACACACTTTTTGCTCCTGGCCTTTTGTAATGAAGCCAATAGGTTGCTCCATATAAATTTCTTCCTCTAATTCTCCATTGAGGAATGCAGTCTTTACATCCATTTGATGTAATTCTAGATCCATACTAGCTACTATTGCCAGAATAAGGCGAATAGAGGTAAATCTAACCACAGGTGAAAAGTTTCTTCAAAGTCAACTCCTTCCTGTTGATTATATCCTTTCGCCACAAGGCGAGCCTTATACCTCTCTATTGAGCCATCAGCCTTACGCTTTATTTTGAGAACCCATTTGTTCCAATGGCTTTGCGTCCTTTGGAAGGTCAACCAATTCCCAAACTTGGTTTGATCTTAATGACTCCATTTCCTCTTCCATTGCATGTATCCATTCTTCCTTATCAGGGCACTTTAGAGCATCATTCACGTTCTTCGGCTCATGTTCATCTTGTGGGGCGATCATGAAGGCTTCTCCTTCAATGTCAAAAACGTCGACGGGGAATTCTATTACGACTCGACTGTCGTATGGAATGCTGTACTCCTAATGATTCACCACGTTCCATTGCGCTCCCACTCGAATGAGATAATGGTGGTGTCGACTCTTTAAGTGGTTGCAATTGAGACTGGGTTGCATTCAACTCTCCATTTGTCACAGTGCTCCCACTAACTTTACTATCACGATCCACATATTCGTATAGTGAGTAATCACCGCCTACTTCGCCCTTT
>UESW01003949.1:384054-419147 GCA_900491605.1 Calamus simplicifolius
GCATCACTGTATCCTTCTAATACAGCTGGATATCTTGAATAATGTAATCCATAACTTAGGGTATATCGCAGATATCTTAATACCCTTATTAGAGCTGTCCAATGATTTGGACCTGGATTACTTGTAAATCTACTCAACTTATTGACAGCATATGCTATGTCAGGACGAGTACAATTCATGACATACATTAAACTGCCAATTATACGTGAGTATTCCAATTGAGATATGGGTTCTCCAGTATACTTAGCCAAATGTAGATTAACATCTACAGGTGTTTTCACCGGGCTAGTATCATACTTTTTATACTTATTTAATATTTTCTCAATATAATGAGATTGAGATAATATTATTTCCTCAGATGTTCTAGTGATTCGAATTCCTAGTATAACATCTGCAACACCCATATTTTTCATATCAAAATGTTTGATCAACATTTTCTTAGTCTGTTTAATCATTTCAGTATTACTACCAATGATTAACAGGTCACATATAAGCAGATTATCATACCCTTCAGATAGGGATTTGGCATATATGCATTTGTCACATTCATTTATTTTGAATCCATTTGATAACATTACATTATCAAATTTTATATGCCATTGCTTAGGTGCTTGCTTTAATCCATATAAGGATTTAACAAGTCTACACACCTTCTTTTCTTGTCCTGGAACAATAAATCCCTCAGGTTGTTCCATGTATATTTCTTCATCTAATTCACCATTCAGAAAAGCAGTTTTAACATCCATTTGATGAATTTCAAGATTGTTAATGGCTGCAAAAGCTATTAACATTCTTATAGATGTTATTCTACTTACTGGTGAATAGGTATCAAAGAAGTCTATACCTTCTTTTTGTTTGAAGCCCTTAGCCACTAATCTGGCTTTATACTTGTCAATTGATCCATCAGCTTTTAGCTTTTTCTTAAATATCCACTTGCACCCTAAAGGTTTCATACCAGATGGTAGGTCTACCAACTCCCAGGTATGATTATGCATGATGGACTCAATTTCATTATTGACAGCTTCTTTCCAAAAGGGTGCTTCTGGATTAGACATTGCCTCTTTGAATGTCTGAGGTTCATCTTGTAACATATAAGTTACATAATCAGGACCAAAGGACTTAGCAACTTTTGGTCTCTTACTGTCTGGGTTCATCTTCAGGATATTCTTCCTGATGACTACTACTAGCAGTATTATCATCATAAGTTCTTTTATTTGAACTTATTTCTAATTTCCTTTTACTTGGAAATATATTTTCAAAGAATGTTGCATTCCTTGATTCCATGATTGTATTTTTCTGTATATCAGTTATATCTGATTTATACACAAGAAAGCGATATGCACTACTATTATGTGCATATCCGATAAATATACAATCAACAGTTTTAGGTCCTATCTTGACCTTTTTGGGGTCCGGAATAGCTACTTTAGCTAGACACCCCCACACTCTTAAGTAATTGTAAGAAGGCTTCTTTCCTTTCCATAACTCATATGGAGTCACTTCCTTCTTCTTAAGAGGTATCTTATTAAGAATATGATTTGCTGAGAGAATTGCTTCTCCCCATAAATTCTGCCAGAATTTATTAACATAGCATTCATCATTTCTTTTAATGTGCGGTTTTTACGTTCCGCAATTCCATTAGATTGAGGCGAATAAGGAGCAGTAGTTTGATGAATAATGCCATGCTCCTGACAAAATTCGTCAAAAGGTGCATCATATTCACCACCTCTATCACTCCTTATGGCCTTAATCTTTTTGCCAAGTTGATTTTCAACTTCATTCTTATAACATTTAAACATTTCTAAAGCCTCATCTTTAGACTTTAGTAGATACACATAGCAGTATCTTGTTGAATCATCTATAAATGTTATAAAATACTTTTTACCTCCTCTAGTTTGAATTGACTTTAAGTCACATAGATCACTGTGAATTAAGTCAAGAGGTTCAGTATTTCTTTCAACTGATGGAAATGGTGTTTTTGCTAACTTAGCTTCAACACACACTTCACACTTGTAATGTGGATCGATTTCATGATTAGGTAATAATTTCAATTTCATTAATTTTCGTAATGAATTAAAATTCGCATGTCCTAATCTATCATGCCATAAACAAGAGGAGTCAATCATATAAGCAGAAGAAGAAGCTTTATTCATTTCAAGGTTTCTGTACAGTCATTACATTCACCTTGAATAATCCATTATTCAAGTAACCCCTTCCAATAAATATCCCCCCCTTAGTGAGTACAAATTTATCAGACTCAAGACCATCCTAAAGCCATGTTTGCTTAGGAGGGAGCCTGATATGAGATTCTTCCGGATGTCAGGGACATGTAGCACATCATTCAGTAGAAGCTCCTTGCCAGATGTCATCTTCATAACGATGCGGCCAAGTCCTTCTATCTTGGATGTAGCGGAGTTACCCATGACCAAATTTCTACCATTGATAGGAGTATATGATGAGAACATACTCTTATCAGAGCAGACATGTCTGGTAGCTCCAGTGTCGATGTACCACTCATTTGCTTTGTCAACCATGTTTGCTTCAAATACAACAGCTGACAGCATCATCTCGGATACCTCTTTGGATAGGGTTTCAGTAACGTTGACTTCTTTCTTTTCTTTATCCTTGAAACGGCAGTCCTTGGATTTGTGTCCTTGCTTTCCACAAACAAAGCACTTTCCCTTAAACTTGTATTTCTTTGGATTGCCCTTCTTCTGTTTAAAGCCTTCGCCTGGAAACTTGCGTTTCTTCTTCCCTTCTATGAGGTTGGCCTTTGGCTCAGCAGGTTGTCCTCCTGCCTTCTTTCTTGGCTCTTATTGTCCTCCTCGATCCTTAGGCGGACAATTAGGTCTTCAAGTCCCATCTCCTTCCGCTTATGCTTCAGGTAGTTCTTGAAGTCCTTCCATAGTGGTGGTAGCTTCTCTATGATGGCAGCTACCTGGAATGACTCGCTGAGAGACATTCTCTCTGCATGTATCTCATGCAGGATAATCTGGAGCTCTTGGACTTGCTCCATAACTGTTTTGTGGTCGACCATCTTGTAGTCTAAGAACCTTCCAACCACAAACTTCTTGTGTCCAGCATCCTCTGTCTTGTACTTTTTGTCCAGGGATGCCCATAACTCCTTGGCAGTAGCAATACTGCTGTACACATTGTACAGGGTATTGTCCAGACCATTCAGGATGTAATTTTTGCAAAGGAAGTCCGAGTGCTTCCATGCCTCCACCGCAGCAATGACTTGCTTGTCGGTCTCCCCTTCCTTTAGGACAGGCGGATCTTCATTCAGCACTCTGACCAGGTTCAGAGTTGTGAGGTAGAACAGCATCTTCTGTTGCCACCTCTTGAAATCCGTGCCAGAGAATTTCTCCGGTCTCTCGGCTTGAATGGATGTCATCATAGTAGCCATCTGCAGCAGCACTTCCGTGGTAGCAGAAAATTGTCTTAAGATTGTAGGTGGGTATGTTGGCAGATGGTGGCTACCTAATGAATCAGACTGAGGCTAGAGTTTCACTCTATGTCCTTAAGACAATTTCGTCCCGCAATGGTGCTTACGGTCAGTATGACGATTGTCTCCCAGGATACAACAGTCTCCTTTTGATGAAAGCAGCACTACAATTCACCAAAACTTTCGAACCAAGAATGCTACTCTCTTTTTAATGCACTATTGCTATACTATCCTTAGGAAAGTATGCAAATGCCTAAGAGAGAAGAAGACTAGAATTGATTCAAATTGAACTCAATTCGGAATGGCTTGGGATGATGAAATGAGAGGGTCTAGGGTCCTATTTATATTTTTAGGTGCCCCTTGGAAGCAACCCTACGAATTTAATTAAATTTAAATTTATTATCAAAGGATGTGAGGGTTAAGGGCTTATCACCCTTGATATGCCCTTTAGACATCGTGATCTTCAGATCAGGCGATCGGATAAGCCTTTTCATGGCTGTGATCTGAAGATCAGCCGATCAGATAAGTCTATCCTTATCCTGATAAGCCTTTTCATCATCGTGATCTGATGATCACGTTATCAGATAGGCGGATGCCTATCACAACCGTATGATCGAACGGACACCTTATCATAACCGTCATGTTGACTGGTCAACCAACCGTCCTGTTGACTGGTCAACCAACTGTCTTGTTGACTAGTCAACCGACGGATGTCAGCCGTTGGATCGTGATCAGATTGTGATTTGATCACCGCATCTCGACCCTTCATCCGATCGATCAACAATCAATTGATCTCAGCCCCTTATCTTGATCCGATCAATCTCCACCGTCGGATCATCTTGATCTATAAAAATTTAAAGCCCCTCAAGCCCCTCAAACTCCTCGCGACGATGCGCACGTGCGCCTACAAAGCGCCCATTGCGCCCTTCGCACACGCGCGTGCGCGAGGGTGATGCGTCAAGCTCTCCACTTGTGGTGAGCCTAAGGAACTTAAGCTTCAAGGAAGTGGTTTCCATATAAGTAAACCTTCCTTTCTTGATTTTTCGATATGGGACTAAATGTTCCCGTAATTTCTCATTCACACACATAAGGCGGTAATGAGCTTTCAAGGCCCATTAGGGTATTTAAGGTCTATTTTGGTCCATTACCCAACAAAGAGTTCTCTCCAACATTGGATCTAAAATATTAAGCTTAAGAAAGTGAGAGTAGTGGGAAAGCTCACCAGGGTATCATAGTTTGAGTTCTCTTCGATTTTTTTGTCTTGAGAACATTTAGCTAGTGCTTGATAGAAAAAATATTATCCATGGATAAATGTATGGAATAAATTTATTTCCTGGTTATCCCTAGGGATATCCCTTGGCTATTCCATTGATCATATCAAATGCAAAAAGATAAATCCATAGGATAACTTTTTTTTACTCTTATTTAGAGGGATAACCAGCTATTCCTGCATTTTCTTGGAAATAAATTGAGGGAATATCCCATAGTTAACCATAGATTATCCATTTGGTTAACTTTATTCCTAACTATCCCTTATAGTTATGGCTTTTGAGAATAAGAGGAGATATTCCTTGGATATTTCCTCTTATACCTTATTTCAAACACTACCTTAGAGTATCCACGTTGCCTTTTTCTTTAGAAAGAGAGGCATCTTTGAAATTGATTACTTATTAACATATTATAATGTGAAAGGGTCATTTAGAGAGCATTCGAAACAAAACCAATTGACATTTGCAAGTGCTCTGTTCTGAGAGATTGTCGGGTAAATCAACAACTAAAAATGCATTATTTCTCTTGCTGTTCATGTGTACTTGTAATCATCCTGAAATGTGTCATCCCAGCTTTTCTCAATTTATTTGTAAAGAGAAAATTAAGGTGAAACACAGGTAGAATATGTGAAGCAGTAGTATTTCCTTCTAATATGATATTGTTTCAGCTATTTCCTTAGATCATTACTAATATAGGAGTATCATTGCGATGAATTTGGCATTCTTTCAACAATGTTGATTTCCTCTCATGAAGAAAAGCGTTCTTAGCCGCAATTTGTTAATCTTACAACCTTTCGTTTGCTCAGAAAAGAAAGAAATGGTGAACTTTTGACCTCAATGTCTTGGAGGAATAAAAAGAAAGCAGTGGCTAGCTGTCAACTGCAAGGTAAAAAGGGAGAAGATATCTGAATTGAAGAACTGAGAATTGGACCTTGTTTCAATTCCTTCTCCTATTCTACAGTGCCTTTGCCTTCCTTTATATTCTGTTTTAGCTCTGTGGATATCCAACCATTCAAGGGAAAGAGAGTGCAGCATTATCTATGAATTAACAGACCCAAATAACATGAATATTGAGGATATTGTTAGCAAATATTTCTCTTTAGCATGATATCTAAAATATCATATTCACTTCATTCTAAGAATATGCTGCTTGCCTTGAGATACAAGTACAGGAAGACCACCAAGACACTAGTCCAGGATCAAACAAAAGCACCAGACAGTGCTAGCAACAATTGTGAACAAATATCTTCCCATAGAAGAACAGATTTGGATGCACATGGAGACCTGTAATAGAGTACAAACGCTGCTGTTAGTAGCTCACCAGAATGGGCCTGTCTGCCCTTTTCGTAGCTAAACATCACAGAAATACATGAACTTTATAGCACTTCTACAGAGTATACTCAACAATAGGAACCCAGCTCCATTCCTCAGTTTCCTATGATCAAAGGCAGGAAAATGGAATGCATGCAGTAGAGGGTCCCTCCCAACTTCCCAATTATAAATATGATAGTGTTTTTTGCTAACTTCAAAGTCCTCCTCTGTTTAAACAATTCTAGAGGCTTAGCTTCCTTCCTAAGTTCCTTCTGCAACTAAAGAGCATACACAAAAAGCTTAAGATGAGGTAATATAAGATAAATCAACCAACTCCAAAGTTCTTTCTGCACCCTGGATCAAAGCCAGCTTATCTTAGTACGGGACATGGATGGAGTATATAGTCCCACTCAAAGCAACCAAAGAAAGGTTGTCAAGGACTGAAGCTTCTCCTTCTCAAACCTTCCAAACTCTTAACACACTGTACACCATACAATAGATAGTCCATCCTTCAGAAAATGACAACAGTTCAAATCTCCGGTTCCCATCACTGTTCATACTTCAAACCCCATATTTGAGGAATGCAAGACACCACCTGCTGCCTGTGACCTGGACCTTATCTTGGCAACCACCTCAGCCATCACAAGTCTGGTCAGGAGGACCCCGGCCACAAGTGCTGCCACCATCAGCATGATGAACACTCCATTCCAGCTCTCAGCTGAGATGTACCCCGTGAGCAGTGGCCCAATTGCTGCTCCCACAGACCCTGTACCATCGATGATAGCCGTTACAGTTGCCAGTGCCCGAGAATTCCCATTCAGAGAGCTGTGGGTGCCAAGATCAGCTGAGACTGCTGTTGTTATTAGAGCATAAGGACCATTCACAAACATCCCAGAGACAAACATAAGAGTGATGTTCCAAAAGAGGGAAACACTCCCATATATGCGGTAGAATAAGAGTGCAGGTATTGCACAGTACATGAAGCTCGCAGCTGTGGTTGCGCGGGCATCAAGATGATCAGAGATGTGCCCAGCAAGGATACCACCAACCACCCCTCCAACATCAAAAAGTGTTGACAGAGTCCCAGCAGTAGAGTCGGATAAATATTGGCCATCTATAGCTGCATGGTGGAGAATGTATTATGGCATTAAAAAGTTAGTCTTGCTAATAACTAAGCTTAAGGAGTGTCACGGTGCCATAAAATCAATCCAACGCACATGATATGTAGCACCAATATGTGCGCACATGCATGCACGTTAAACTTGAGCATCCCAGACTGACAGCAGGGTAGATGGCATCTTCAAATGCAGGATGTTTTATAAAGCAACTAAAAAAAATTACTTTAGCCAGGATTAGCATGCCATAACAAATGAAGAGAACCCTCATTAAACATGGCCTGAGCATTTTATCTGTTAATTAAGTGGTTGAACAGTGGAATCTCCTCACTGAAAAAAATATCTGGGCTTTCACCCTTCATTGCCAACAATCAGAATAGCGCAGCGATAAGATGTCGGGCCTTGAACCCCTTCCATAATCAGTTGTCAAGCGCACTTCCATTAGATTATCGTTGAGTATTGTAGCAGCTCAGGACTTGAAGCTAGAGTAGATGGATGCGAAGACAGCATTCCTTCATTGTCACTTGGATAAGTCACTTGGAGGAGAGCATCTACATGGAGCAACCACCAGGGTTCAAAGAACCAGGATCAGATGGAAAAGTTTATTTGCTGAAGAAATCTTTGTACAGGCTGAAATAGTCACCGAGGCAGTAGTACAAAAGATTTGACACTTATGTCAGGAGCATTGGTCTTTCCAGGTGTGAGGCTGATTCTTGTGTGTATGTTAAATCTCTGGATGATGGTTTTAGGATATACTTACTCTTGTATGTAGATGGCATGCTGATAGCATGCAAGATTAAGAAGGTTGTACAGGAACTAAAGGTAGCTTTGTCTTAGGAGTTTGAGATGAAGGATTTAGGGTCAGCCAGAAAGATCCTAGGGATGGAGATCATCAGAGATAGACCCAAGGGTGTTCTACATTTGTCTCAGGATGGTTACATCAAGAAGGTTTTAGAGCGATTTGGGATGAAGGATGCCAAACCGACGGCACTGCCTTTGGTGGCACACTTTTTTCTATCGAAGATTATGTCGCCATAGACTGAGGTGAAGGCTCAAGAGATAAATAAGGTACTGTATGCTTCTGGTGTTGGCAGCCTTATGCATGCCATAGTATATTACAAGCCAGACATAGCCCATGCAATGAGTCAAGTTAGTAGATTCATGACGCAGCCTGGTAGGGAGCACTGGCGAGTACTGAAGGGGATCTTCAGGTACTTGGTGGGAACAGTTAAAGTTGGCATTTGCTATGAACAACAAGAAGGTGCTAAGGGATCCAACTTATCCAAAGAGGCTCGTGGGCAGTTATATGGGTATGTGGATGTAGGCTTTAATGGAGATGTGGACACCAGGAGATCCGTAATAGGCTATGTTCAGCTTGTTTGGTGGTCCAGTCTCGTGAAGATCATGTTTGTAACCCATCATGGCCTTATCTATAACAAAGGCAGAATACATAGGCATTACAGAGGCAGCGAAGGAGGCCCTATGGTTAAAGGGCTTGATGCTGGAGATGAAACTTGCTCACAAGGTCGTCGGGGTGCATAGTGACAGCCAAAGTGCTCTGATGCTTGCGCAGAATGTTGTCTATCATACAAGGATGAAACACATTGACATCAGATACCACAAGATCAGAGAGTTGATGGAAGAAGATGAGATAGAGCAGATAAAGGTACACACCTAGGAGAGAACTCAACAGATGCACTGACCAAGTTTCTTTCATAGGATAGCTTCCATAAGTATATTTTATTGATGCAGCTGATAGACATGGCGGATGTGTTGAGGCCTTAAAGCATCAAGATGAAGATTGTTAGGCCTGATGCGGTGCTATCAAGGCCCAGGTTGAGCTAACTTGTATTGGACTAAGTGTGGGTCCAAGGGTTAAGATTAAATCAAGTCAGAGGTGTACACGGGCTTAGGGATTATTTTTAATATTTTGAAAACCGAACCGAACAACGAACCGGCTTAACATTTGGGTCGTGGGTCAATCGGTTCAACCATTCGATCGGATGATCCGGTTTGATCGGACCAAATAATATTATAATTAATTTTTAATTTAATAATATAAAATAATAAAATATAAATACAATTTAAATGAAAAATAAAAAAAATCTAAAATTGGATTGGGCCGGTTCAAAACCCGATCGGTTTAATGGGGTTTTTACATTTTCATCGAGTCATATAAAAGTCAACTTTAATAATAGAAACGGATCGGACTGATGATCGGTTTCCAGTTGAACCAGCCGGTCTGGTCTGATTTTCAAAATACTGGTTATTTTAATCTCATTGGGTTAATCCATGAAAGTTTTTGTTGAGTCTGGGCTAAACCCATTTGCTCAACTATTTAAATCCTAGTTTCAAGGTTTGTGGAATAAAAAAATAGATTATTTCTCCCAATCCTCGCTTTGGGAGCGGTGGAAAAATCAAGAAAAAGGTAATAAAAAAAAGGGGCAGCGGTGGTTTATACCCGTGACCAAGAGGTTCAAGGCCAAGCATCTTACCGCTACACTATTTTGATCATTGGCAACAAAAGGTGAAAGCCCAGGTATTTCTCTAGTGAGGAGATCCCACTGCTCAACTACTAAACCTCAACATTATCCACATGGCGAATAGTTTGATAATTTTAGCAATATAAGTTGGGGAATGGGTTGTGTAGTGAGAATACAGGTTCCTACTAACCAGAAGACAGCAAAGGCAACAACCATGTGCTATAAGATGCATCAATGAAATAGATTTATAGTAGATATTTCAACATTAGAAAATATTAGATATTGGAGTTGATCAAGTTTTAGTGCATATGTTATCATAAACCATATAGTACAAGCTAGGTTCAGACTGTATAGATCTGGCACACCATATGAAGGGAATCCTTTATGGAAATGGCCAAACAACTTACACAGTTGACCCTAAAATCAACTAGTACAGATATGCATTTCGGTACAAAGTCACATGCCATGTCAAAAAGGAGTAAATTAATTAAAAGTTATGCATTTCAAGGCTTCAAGAAGGCCAAAAGATTGGTGAATAATGATACATTACTCTGTCAATTCCTTTTATGATGTTAATCATGGTCATAGCACCAACACCAATGGCTATTTGTGATAACACTGTCATTGGAGTAATAGACAGGGTTGAATTGGAGAATGCTGCATTTGACATGAGGGGGTGTGGCGAAGGTGCAACAAGATAGCCATGAGGTGGTCAACAAAGACATGAGGGACAGGGCCAGGTTGGAGAAATGGCAAGCAAAATTGGGGTAGTAGGGACCGTATAACTAGTCATGTACATGCATATATATTGTGTGTGAAAAGAAAGAGGGAGAGAAAGGAGGACATAACGAGTAAAGTGCAAGAGAGGAGGCCTCATATTCATTGGCAAGAAAAGGTTAGGACCAACTATAGGAGATCATTCTCTAGGCATGACGGATTGAACTCTAATGGTTCAGTGAGTTACTCGATGAGAGTGAGTTAGGGTCATCCTATGCATGCTACCTCTACTTCCCAATACTCATCTGAGAGTGAGTTAAGGTCATCCTATGCATGCTACCTCTACTTCCCAATACTCATCTGAACTCTCTCAACCATTAGATCTTTAGTAATGGCTGGGGTTACTTTAAACTTTATAGTAAATAATATAGTTTTACAACCTTTGTCATATAAAAGTCTTGATAAAATATATGAATACAATTTATATTAGTAATGGATTTTTCTAATTTAATTGTTTATCTATATTGAGCTTATTTGACCTGAGCATAAGTGAGTTAGGTATAGCTTGTGTTTAGTTTATTTATATTTTGAGCTCAAAATCTTAGCTGAAGCCCAACAAACTCATGGCAAGTTGAACTTCAAGCCAAACATGAGTAGCCCATGAATAACTTGTTCCATTGATAGCCTTGCCCACAACAAAAAGAAACAAGGACAGATGGAAATGATTTCTTTAAGAGGGAAGAGAGAAAAGGGGAAGGAGGGGGGGGGAGGCATTGGTGAATTCAGAGAGCAATAGATTAGGATAGAGGAAGGTTGTTGTTAACTAACACCAGATCCCAAAAGCTTAAGTTGAAAGGAAAAGTTCAGTTATGCATATGATTGGAGACTTTTGATATCTAACAAATCTAAGCATTGATATCATGTTAACTAACTAACAGACCACAAAAGCTTAAGTTGATGGGAAAAGGGTCAACTATATATATCAAGCTTAACAGCTACAACTGATGATGAGAAGAAGATCAATGTTGCTTATATGAAGTCTCTCAAGAAGATGTTCACTAGCTTTGTCTCTTTTAAATGCTATTCTGTTGGGGTATCTTTTAGGCTTTCATTCAGGTTATATCTCTTAGGGACTTGATAAAATTGGTAAAGCATGCAGAATGTGATTTCCTTTCAATTGTTTGAGGGATGTATGCCGTAGCAGGGTCTTTCAGCATCTTGAATTAAAGCCTGGTCAAGCTAAAGGTGAGCCATAGTGATTAAGGTCTTGCATGGGTTGTATCTGCCTTTCTTGGCTTGTAATTTTTTTCCCATTCTGGTATCAAAGGCTAAGGTTGTTGTAGATGACAGCTAAAACGGCATTCCCTTGCCTTAATGCAAAGTTCAAAGGTAAAATGACTTCTCAGCTGCTGGAGTAATCCTCATGTTCGCACGAGAAATTTCACCAATGTGGTTGACAGAAAAAAAAAAAAAAAAGAGAAAACAGAAGTAGAAACATCAACAAACCTTAAGATTTTCTTATCAATGTTTGCTTACAAGAACAGCAATCATAGTTCAACATCCAGAGTTCTATCGTTTAAAGTGAAGTTTGATGGAAAAGGATTAAGAGGACTCACAGGATACCAGCAAGCTATTGGAAATAACCCTTTTTTTGTAATAATGACAAGAGATTGATATCTGCAAAAAAAAAAAAAAAAAATCTAAAAACAAGATTTAGGTTGGAAATGGCTTTTCATGATGCAAAAGGGGGCCTTTATTCAAGGAAAAAAAGTGTTAATGTTTGATCAATAAAATTTAAGTTTGTATAACTGGAAGTTTTGAATTCCAGCAATACTTTCAGAATTGAAAATAAAAAGTTAAGAAGTTCCTTTTGACTGGATTAAGGAAAAAAGTTTGATCATGGTCTGTTTAGAAGTGAAGTTGACAGACAGATCTTCAAGGTGGCTGAAGAAAATACAAGGAAAAAAGATTGGTAAGGGCGTTAGGTGACGGGGAAGATCATGATAAAGGAGAAGAATAAAAGCAGGATCTTCTCAGGTTTGAGATAAGTACTGAGAAAAATTACACAAATAAAGAGTCATAAGAAGAGAAGAGAAGAAATTGCAAGACAAAGAGTGACGGTACTGCCACAAGCTTTCTTGAGAGCTCCTTCATAATTCCTGTCATCAGAAGATACTCTTTAAGGGAGTTCACCTTTGCTGTCTTATTTAAAACATCTATGGGCAGTCTCCTATCCCAGCTGTTGGACACTTATATTGGTGAAGAAGAAATGGTAATTCCCTGAAATTTCCACACAATTTTCCTTTGTGTGTGTGTGTGCGCGCGCGTGCATATGTGTAGAGCGAGGAGGTTCAAATTTGGTCTTTTTGCGTAGTTGAACTCACAGCATCTGCAAACAGTGACCATAGTCTTCACAGAAAAGGGAAAGAACAAGAACACAAGGTGTTAGTAAATTATGAAGAAAGATTAGATATTCTTTCACAACAATTGCAAGGGGTGGGAGGTTTGAACTTATTTTAATAAGTCGTTGGAAAAGCTCAGAAGAAAAGATTGAAGATAAATCTGTCCACACAGAAAATGATGGGCTCTAATGCAACACCAAAGGCCAAATATGTACTTGGGAGAAACCAGGGGACTCTGATGACAGTTTAGGCATGAAAAAGAGAAGCTTAAGGGTTTTCTTAGAGAGAACCAATAGATAAAAATGTTTCTGTGGTCATAAAAAGTGGGTGGTGAAAAAACAAAAAAAAAAAAATCAGAAGACCAGCCAAACACAGGCAGAAGTAATAGATATTGCTGCTGTTTTGTCCAGCCTAATGAACTAGAATGTAAACCCAAGTAGAAATTTCTTGCATCTAAGCAACAAAAAAAATGGTGGCCTATAAGGATTCTATAGGTTTCTTAGATGAAATAGTCAGGAGACATGCAAATTGCTCCTCTCATGTCCCTCGTGCATGCTCTTTCGCATGGAAGACAAATAAAGTGTGAGAAGAGGAAATATAAGGAAAATAAAGAATGAGAAAGAAAATGAGAGACCGCAGATCTCTTTTCTTTGAGATGGACTGCTTGGAGCATAAAGTTTAATTCAAGGTCCACAAAACCAGTACAAAAACCCGTATCAGTATATTACTAGTTTAGTATATAGTATGCACCCCAAACTAAAACAAGATGCTCATTATTTTCTTACTCTTAACCATAACACTAATCAATACAGATTGGTGCCGGACGATAAAAGATGGTTCAGCTCAATTTGAATTAATTTGGTTTACACCGAATTGAAACTCGATACCATATGATACGGTTGATACAGGCCAGTATGGCAAACCTTAGTTTAAATACCTGTAGAAAAAAAGTGATAATGAGGAGGGAGAATGGTGCCCTACTCAACTGGTTTCTTGAGGAGGTTTTCATCAAGCTGTCTTTCATATGTTAGCCTAGGCATTCATGTAGTTTTCTTGACAATAGTTCTATAAATGTTTATCATTGAAGTACTCTTAGAATTTGCTCTAAGTGTTGAATAAAATCCTACCAACAAAGTTTTCCTGGTGATAGTTTTATAAATGTTCATTAGTGAAGTTCTTTTAAAATATTGCTCTAGGTGTTGAATATAGGCTTTTAAACAAACTCCTAGAAAGAAAAGGTTGTTAAGTATCTTAAGAGAATGAAGACAATGCAAAAGATAACATATTCAAATGTATCATAACATGAATCAATGACAACTTTTGCAGTTTATCAAAGGGATAAGCGTTTAATAACTCACAACAGAATTTACCTGTGTGGCTGATGTAGAAAGGTAACCAGTAGAGGAAGGTATAAGCCACCAATTTGGAGAAGAAAAGAGAAAAAGCAAATGGTGCGACACCAGGGATTCTCCATGCCTCCATGAAGCCCACTGGTTTTTCTCTAACCTTTGTTTCTTCCCCCAGTAGGGGCTCTGCAAAATCATTCTTCTGATGAGACTGTAGCAGTTCATCATCTTTGTCAATCCCCACTGCCTCAGGACTAACTGGCAACAACAGAAACACTGTCAATCCAACAAGGCCAATTAGAAGGCCAGGAACAGCAAAGGACCATCCCCACCCATATTTCAGCAAAGCAGATGCAATCAGTGAGCCAGAGATATTCCCAACCGAAGTGTGTGCATTCCAAATCCCCATAATTAGCCCCCTCTTCCTCTTCCCAAACCAATTCCCCACAACTGCCACCACTGATGGCCAGCCTGTTGACTGAAAAAGACCAGCTAGCATCTGAACCACCAAGTAATAGTAAAAATTGTGAATGTTTAACCAGTACCCAGCACCAAAGAGGGAAGTAAACACACCAGTTCCCAACATTCCCACTGTCAAGAGGATTCTTAGATCCAAACGGTCACCCAGATGCCCGGAAAAGTACATGCCAAAAGAGTACACTGAGAGAAAAGCCACGTCGATCACTCCAAGCATCGCAGTGCCATCCTTGCCATCAAATGGAGCCCAACCACTCTCAAGTCCTGAATTCCTTCGTTCACCCTTGACCGTTCTTAGAAAGAAAGAACATGGCCATGGAGTGAAGTTCAATTCTGATGTTTGGTGATCAAGCACACTTTTAACAATGCTTGTAGTTTTTCTAGTAGCATGATAACTAGCATAAGCCAAAAATGTTAAGGTCAATACAATGGTCTGGTATGTTCTGAGAGTTAGCCAAGTGTTCCTCGTATGTCGTATGAAGCAAATACCAACAGGTTTGCTTCTCTGTACTTCACCTAGGGGAGCCATGAAAAATCTGATAAACTTCTCCTCCAAAAGATGTTTAAATGTTCTGTAATTTGGAAAAAGAGAAGGTTCTCTGCTCTACTAAACAAAGAGGGGTGCCACCTGAGAGCCAGAAAATAAAAAGAAATTCAGGAAGTGAGGTCAATAAATTGAACTCTTGAACAAGATTCACATGACTTATATATAACGTGTTTCAAATCACCTGTAATTCCTGCTGTTTAACTAAGAAGTCTTACACACTTCAATAAATTGAACTCACAAACAAGATTCCCATGACTTATTTATGGCGTGTTTCAAATGACCCGTAATTCCTGCTGTCTTAACTAGCAAGTCTTTGCACATGATTCTTATTGACTAGTCTCAAGGAAGCATTATGTGAAAAGATAAAAAATTTACAAGAAATTGCTGATCAATTTTTGGGGTTCAAAACATCCTGAAAGAAGCATTTCATAAATTTTAATCCACTCATAAAAAATACTTTAACCTTGCTTTCTTAGATGGCTGATAAAATCTTCCCATATGAAAAGGTTATGACCGAGAGCAGCTCAAATGTAAAATGAGCATGACAAGTTAAAAGTATTCTACTCACTAAGCCGATAATCATTCCACTTAATCATCATATCAGTTTATATAGCTATATATTTTCAGATTGATATGATGCCAGTGCGTGCAAATATGAATTATATCCAATCTATAAGATCCAAATAGTTTCCAAGAACAACTATTTTTTCCCCAGTTCCCTTTTTACAAGGGGAGTGCCACCTCGAGCACTCATTCACAAACAAGCAGCAAACGATCTCATAGTTTTGTCAACTCAAAAATTCATCATAGCCTTCAACTAAAACCAAGCCTACGATGTAAAATCTTCATCATTCTTCATAATATACAATCTAATTAGCTCTGACATATTCAAAATTGAAGCATTTCAAATACAATTGACAAAGAAAACAATAAACTTGTATTTTCTTGCATCTAAGACTAATATGTAAGATATATAAGACAGGATGAAAACCATTTGGGAGAAAAAACCATCGATAATAAAGTTACAGTAAAAGGCCTCATCTATGCTACCCATAAAGGCAAGAAATAGATCCAACCAACCTGTGACAATGGACACGAAACGAAGCCCTACTAACAATTTCTGATCATAGCCAAGGTGGCCATTTTTTTCAATCAGCTTCAAGAAGAAATCCATGAGAAAATTGTTTCATCTGAAACAAGAATCCAACGGGGGGAGACATCTTCCAACAACTCAACTCTGTCTTAAAGAGCAACGAAACCAGCATTGAACTCGTTATTCATAATCCAGCAGCAGATGACTTGGGGACGCCGAGGCAAAGGAAGAGGGAGGAAGAAGTCAAATAGTAAAGGAAATAAATAAATAAATAAATCGAGTGCAACGCATAAGGTACACGTGTCAATATCTGATAGGAGAAGATCGTTGGATTCACACGAATGCCTTTGTCTGATGGGAGTGCGCTCCACGAGTCGCACGGGTGGGAGTCCACGAATGCCATTGTCCCCGAGGGGTCTTCAAATCTCCCGACAATATAATTACCGTGCGTGAATTACGTTGCTTGCGTCAAACTGCTCGATATTTAAATCATTATTATTTATTTAGTGAACGTATACAAAAATTGAATGCCCGAATGTCAGGGCTTTGCAACTTGACAGACAGATGGGTAACGATGGGATCCTATCCATTGCTCGTGGCCAATTATAATATCGAAGATCAATTTAGAACTGATATTAGTTATTAGAAAGTTAACGAAGCTTTCTAATTTAGCTCAAATTCATTTTGATATTGGACTTAGACATGAGTAAAACCATCGTATAAGACTTGGTCAACAACGTATTTTGAACAAAGGTTAAATTAGCCCCATTCAATTTAGGTTCAATTTGGTCAAACAGCAGTGCTAGCTATTTCAACGAGAAAAACTAAATGTGGTATATACTCGATCTTTCTCAAATCCAAATTATTTCGGCCTTATCACCTTATGTATATTCCAATAGATACAGTATAAATTAAAGTTGTCAATTTTGTTTCGCATTATGTCTCGTTTTAGCCTATGAAATGAAATATTTTGGTGTCGAACCATTTCAGTGTTTCGTTTCAGAATATATATATATATATATAATAAATATTTATTTATAATTTATATTCTTTATAAATAATAATAACAACATAAAAATAAAGAGTTTGAGTTTTTGAGAGGTGCAACCATGCGATTGAAAAAAAGGATAGAATAACTAGGATTTATTTTTTTGACATTATATATATATATATATATATATATATATATATATATATCTAGGATTTATTTTTTTGACATTATATATATATATATTAAAATGATCCTAAAAGGTTTAACAATTCATAAATTAGTTTTCGAAATATATTTTGTTGAAACGGCCGAAACATACCGAAATGGCCAAAAAAATCTTTCGAAGCAAAATGTAGGGCTCATCTTTTCTGATAAGCCACCGAAATGAAACAAAATTGACAACTTTGATATAAACCTGTGTAGGGGCATCAATGTAATTCAAGCAATACTCTTGGGTTAGAATATTAACCCGACATGGTGCTTTTAAATACACCATAAAAACTACTCTCCGCACCCATACTTAAAAAAAATATTTAATTTATCCTATTATGTAATAATCATTATACCCTTATAATTTTTTTTTTGAATAGTGCTTCATTCGACCCTAATAGCCCTAAATGGCGGAACAAAGGCTATTTGCATCTAGAACAAGTGTCCCACCATAAAAGGTAAAATAAGAGCAGGAGTCGAGGAGCTTAGGCTCTTATCAAGAGGTATGAAGGGTATAATTATTTTTAAGGAAGAAGGGGAAGAGATGCCCCTGCGAGAGTACGGAGGTAAATCATATCAAATGCGAGAGCATGGTCGCCGAAGAGAGGGCCTGGAGCGCCCCTACGAGACTCGAAAGTTGACATCCTTAAGGAGATCCATGCAACAATCGACGAGCGATGCAACCTTAGCTGGTGAGAGGCTCTTCCTGGATGCCTTCAAGAACTGGAAGAGGCACTCCACCTCGGCCATCCACTTCTTGGCGTCCTTGGTCCTTGCCAGCTCCAGTGCCTCCTCCATTTATGGCACAGAAATGGGGAAGATGGTTTCTAAGGATATGGAGAGCGAGGGCCTGGATCTGGCAGGAAGAAGATTTGATGAAGGCATGGGAGAAAAAGAGAAAGAGATGCTGGGTGCTGCCGCTCGCTGTGGCTGTGTTAGGGTCCCCGGTCAAGGACTCCAAAACATTCACCAACTCCTCCGCGCGATCCGCTCCAACACCACAATCGATCCTCCCGAACCGTTTCCAGTAATACACGAGCGTGGTAATTAGGATCTAACACACAAGAAATGAAGGATGCCTCACTGTTATTACGAAGAACGTGGTCTCAGGATTATTAGTCCTTCGAACCACTAGAACACAAGAACACTCGTACAAGGGTTGTTAGCCCAAGCACGCCCAAACTAAAGAGGTTATCAGCCCCCAAGTTTACTGGCATAAACGTGCCTATGCCTGGCCAACATTCATAAGCTCTCTAAGCTTACAAAACACAACTCCCCCTCCCTATTGCTCCTGAGGAGTGCTTATATAGGCATCCTCAGGAGCTTCCAAAATCCTACCAACCCAATCAAATCAAATCTAGATCAAATCTAGAAGATATCTCTGAGGATATCTCCATAATGCACTTGATCTCGCCGCCGTCCGCCACCCTACACGATGGCGCCGCCGCCATTCTCCTCCATGGGTGGTGATGCTCCTCCGACTCCCCAGGCCATGCTTGTTACATCCCGCTCGGTCACCGCTAAGACTGGTGGTGCTCCGTCGCCGGTGGTAGCTGCTGTGGGTAGCCACTGTTGATCATCTGCTACTGGTTGGCTAGGCTGGTGGCCAAAGTCTTGCTGTGGCACTTTGTCAAGGCAAGTTTGGGTGCTGGCCCTGGGCTTGCCATGGCATGGCTATGGTGCTTCGGCCGCGTGCGCTATGGGCATGTCATGTGCTTCGGCCGTAAGTGTCACTGGGGCCGCATCTCGCAACTTATCCTCCCCGTCATGGCCGTGTAGGCCATGGTCTTCGCTTGGGATCCTTTCATTCCCCCTTCCATTAAGTGTACCCTTGTCCTCAAGGGTAAATTGTGGGAACCTTAAGGCTATGTCATCATAATCCTCCCAGGTTGCTTCCTCTCTAGGTAGCCCTCTCCATTGCACCAATACTCTTCAGATCTTCCTTCTAATCCTTCCACGTGGCACCATTTTGTATTCAAGAATTGTTGCGGGCTGTAGTAGCATTCTACCTTCCTCATCGAAGGAAGGCAATTCCTCTACAATCAAGCTAGGATCCCCAACTCGTCTCTTGAGGAGAGACACATGAAACAATGGATGAAGTCTTGAGGTTGGTGGTAATTCCAGCCGATACGCAACTTCTCCGACACGGGCAGCCACTTTAAATGGCCCATAGTACCTTTTCTCTAGCTTGTAGCTTGCCTTTCTCTTCATTGTCTTTTGGCCATAGGGTTGAAGCTTTAAGTACACAAAGTCCCCGGGCTCAAACCCTTCTAGCCTTCTCCTTTTATCATAATATTTCTTCATGCTCGATTGGGCCTTCTTAAGCTCCCTCTTTGCCTTGGCTAGTATCTCGTCTCTAGTGATCAAGGCTTCCTCCACTTCCGCATTCTTAGCCGTACCCCTCTCATAAGCCACCAAGGTAGGAGGCTTCCTTCCATACACCACTTCAAATGGGCTAAGTATGATGGAAGAGTGGTATATTGTATTATACCAATATTCCGCCCATGACATGTAGTCCATCCACCTTGCTTGCTCATCATGGCAATAGCATCTCAATTATTGTTCCAATGTATGGTTGATCACCTCTGTTTGGCCATCGGTCTGCGGATGGTATGAAGAACTTGTCTTCATTTTGCTCCCTTGCAGTGCAAACACTTCCTTCCAAAAGGAGCTCATGAACACCCGATCCCGGTCCGTAACAATGGTTCTAGGGAAACCATGGAGCTTCACCACGTTGTCCACAAAGGCCTTAGCCATACTCTTCATTGTAAATGGATGCTTAAGGGGTATGAAGTGAGCATACTTACTTAAGCGATCCACGACCACCAAGATCACTTCGTACCCTTGACTTGCGGGCAAGCCCTCCACAAAATCCATGGACAAGTCTTCCCATATAGCTTCCGGTATGGGTAAGGGCTGCAAGAGACCCATAGGGGCCTTCGTATCATGTTTGGTCTTTTGACACACGTCACATTCCGCCACCCACTTCTTCACACTTCTCTTTAGGCCCTCCCAATAGAAGAAATGCTTGATCCTCATATAGGTCCTAAGCCATCCCGAATGACCACCTTCTTTGCTATGGTGGAAGTGAGTGAGAATCTCCTTCCTCAGGTTTGGTACGTCGGGCACATAGACATAGGACTTGTAGTAGATAAGCCCATCACGCCATTTGAATCCGGTCACCCCATTACATGGACTCTCAAGCTTCTCTATGATCTCTTGAGACCTTGCATCCAACTCCACGGCCTCTCTAAGCTTGTCCCATATCCTCCATTCAGCTCCACTCAAGGCCATATGTTCAGCCTCATCTTCATACAAAGTCCACATCATTGGACTTCCCTCCTTCCTTGATAACGCATCAGCTACCTTATTCTCCTTGCCGGGCTGATATAAAATGTCATACTCGAATCCCAGAAGCTTCACAAGAAACTTCTGTTGCTCTGGCATCACGATCTTTTGTTCTAGCAAGTGTCTTAATGCTTGTTGATCGGTCACTATAGTGAACTTTCTTCCCAAGAGGTAAGGTCTCCACACCTTCACCGCATGCACAACCGCCAACATTTCTCTTGCATAAGTGCTCCATGCTTTCTTCATTGGCCCTAAGGCCTTGGAGATATAAGCTATGGGCCTCCTTTCTTGAGCTAGTACCGCCCCAATCCCTTCTCCACTTGCATCAGTATATACTTCAAATGGTTTCTTGAAGTCGGGCAAGGCCAAGACGGGTGTCTTGGTCATGGCTCTCTTCAAGTTCTCAAAAGCTCTTCTTTCATCTTCGGTCCACTCGAAGCCCTCCTTTTTTAGCATGGAGGTAAGTGGCTTGGCTATCAATCCATAGCCTTGCACGAACCTTCGATAGTAGCCCGTCAAACCAAGGAATCCTCGTAGAGCCGACACATCCTTGGGTAAGGGCCAATCCACCATAGCTTCCACCTTCCGCTGGTCCACTTTTACTCCTTGGCCCGATATGATGTGGCCAAGGTACTCCAGCTCTTCTTGCATAAAGGTGCATTTGGAAGCCTTGATGAAGAAGTGGTGCTCCTTCAAGATCATCAATACTCGCTCCAATTGCTCCAAGTGTTCCTCCACATTCTTCGAGTACACCAAGATGTCATCGAAGAATACTAATACAAACTTCCTCAAGAATGGCTTAAATATGGCATTCATAGCCACTTGGAAAGTTAAGGGGGCATTGCACAGCCCAAAAGGCATCTCTAGGTACTCATAGTGGCCGGAATGAGTCCTAAATGCCGTCTTGTGGGTATCTTCCTCTTTCATCCGGATTTGATGGTATCCGGCCCTTAAATCCAACTTGGTGAACACATGAGCCCCATGCAACTCATCAAGCATCTCGTCCACTGTTGGTATGGGAAATCTATCCCTCACTGTTGCCTCATTCAATGCTCGGTAGTCGGTGCAAAAATGCCAACTTCCATCCTTCTTCCTCACAAGCAACACCGGTGATGAAAAGGGACTAGTGCTTGGTCGAATCAAGCCACTAGCCAACATCTCCTCCACTTGTCTTTCGATCTCACCCTTTTGAAAGTGAGCATACCGGTATGGTGGCACATTCACCGGTTTGCTCGCATCTTTCAGCACAATGCGATGATCAAATTCCCTACTTGGTGGTAATGAAGTAGGTACCTCCAATACTTCCTTGTGTCTTTCTAAAACCGTCTTCACACCTTGGGGCAGCTCCTCATTTCCATCACTATGCTTCTCTTCTTGCCCTTCATCTCCTCGGTTTTGGCCCATCACTATGGCGAAGCAATGAGCCCCACCCTTGCATAGTTTCTCAAACATTGGCCTCGCAAGGCCTTGGCTCTTTTGATGCTAGAGCTGTCCACGTCCTCTTCTTCCCTCCAAGCTTGAACTCCATAGTCATCTTCTCATAGTCGGTGACGACCTTGCCAATGCCTCTTAGCCATGCATTGCCCAAGACAACATCTAGCCCCACCAATGAGAGTACGTGAAGATCAGCCGCTATACGGACGCCTTGGACATTCATCTTCACGGTTCGCACTACCATCTCGTACCTTAGCTTTTCCCCGTTTGCCACCTTCACATCGAATGGCTCTACTTCTTCCCCATGCAATCCCACCTTAGAAAGGATGCGGGAATTGATGAAGTTGTGGGTAGACCCACTATCCACCAATAATGTCATTTCATGCTTGCCAACCCAAGCCATAAGTCGCATGGTTGAGGGCTTTTGTACGCCGGACATGGCATTGAGGCTCAACTCGGCTTCCTCACTTTCCTCATCGCTAGAGGACTCCTCATGCCCGTGCTCTTCCTCACTTGTCTCCCCCAATTGCTCCTCCTCTATCCCAATCATACACATGACCTTGGCTTTCTTGCATTGGTGATCACGGCTCCACTTTTCACCACATTTGAAGCATAAGCCCTTCTTTATGTACTCATCAAGCTCCTCACGACTAAGCTTCTTGACTTCCTTCCCTTTGCTCCTTGAATCTCCCGTAGTCCCCTCCTTTCCTTTCCAAGACCCCGTGGAATACAAGGGTTTATAAACCTTGTTAGCCACTTGGTCCTTGACGTGTCTTTTCTCGAAGTGATGACTTTCTTCAAGGATTTCAGCCATCCTCATTGCTTCTTGCAGCCTAGTGGGCTGCTTCAACTTGAGCTCCTTGGCAATCCATGGTTTTAGACCATCCACGAAAGTGCCGATAAGTGCCTCCTCAGACCAACCCCTCACCAAGGTTTGGAGTTGTCGAAATTCCTCCACATACGCATGCACCTTGCCATCTTGCTTGAGCTTAGCTAGCTGGCCATGATGGTTGATAATGGGCGAAGGCCCAAATTGCATAAGCAGCTCCCTCTCGAATGCCGTCCACCCGAGCCTTCTTCCTTCCTTCTCATATTGGGCCCGTATCCATCTCCACCATTTGCTTGCCTTCCATCAAGGAAGAAACATGCTGTGGCCACTCTCTCTGTCCTTGGTACTTCATATATATGAAAATAGTGGTCCGCCTTATCGAGCCACTCATGAGGGTCACCACCATTGAACTTAGGGAAGTCAATTTTTGGTCTCTTGGTCCTCGGTTGTTAAACCGATTTCATCATCATCTTCATAGTCACCTCCATGGTATGTGGCCTTCTAGGTCCTCGGTGGTTAAACCGATTTCCTTCATCTTCATCATGATAGTGGTGGTCTCTTCTCGGTCTCTCATGTCTTCTAGCATCTTCATGGATCCGGCCATAGGGCATTTCTTCCCCATACCGACTCCCACCGAATCTTTCCTCCGTCCTTGCATGGTTATCAACATCACGGTCAGACTCCTCCTCTCACAGCCACCTTTCCACTACCTCGTGCTCATTCTCACACGCCCGCCCAATCTAAGAGGTTGCCTTGGTCTAGGCTCTCCCCTTGTGGACTTAGAAATGTGAGTTTCCCTCTCATCGACGAGTTGCTCCTCTTCCACCCTTGGGGTTTGTCCGCGGTTGGCCCCATTCGCTCCTCCTCCAAGTCTTGCCAATATTGCTTGCAAGTCTCGTCTCATGCTTCCACCGCCTTCATGTTCTCCTCCGTAGCATTAGTGACGGAAGTGATGGCTCCTTGCATGTGAGTCATGTTGGTGGTAGCCTCCGCCATCTGCTCCTTCATCCAAAGAGTGGATGACTCCAAAGCTTCAAAGCGGTCTCGGTTGGATGGAAAAGTACTTGATCCGGCCTCCATTGGAATATGGGCTGCAACAACAAGTCCAACCTTGGGTTCTCTCCAAAATGAAGATCGAACCCCCTCCCACGAAGAACTTTACCCGGACAACTTCCGACCTTGGGTTCTCTCCAGACGAAGATCGAACCCCCACCTCAAATAATAACTCCAACAAGAACAAACAACTTCTAACTATAATAATCTCAATGAAGAGAATTAAAGTGAGGTTTGCTCGTGATTACCCCGCTTGAAGCGTAGAGATCTTCAAGCAACTCATCTTAATGAAAGCACAATTTGTTAGGGTCCCTGATCAAGGACTCCAAAACATTCACCAACTCCTCCGCGCGATCCACTCCAACACCACAATCGATCCTCCCGAACCGTTTCCAGTAACACACGAGCGTAGTAATTAGGATCTAACACACAAGAAATGAAGGATGCCTCACTGTTATTACGAAGAACGTGGTCTCAGATTATTAGTCCTTCAAACCACCAGAACACAAGAACACTCGTACAAGGGTTATTAGCCCAAGCACGTCCAAACTTAAGAGGTTATCAGCCCCCAAGTTTACTGGCATAAACGTTCCTATGCCTGGCCAACATTCATAAGCTCTCTAAGCTTACAAAACACAACTCCCCCCCTATTGCTCCTAAGGAATACTTATATAGGCATCCTCAGGAGCTTCCAAAATCCTACCAACCCAATCAAATCAAATCTAGATCAAATCTTCAAGATTCTAAGGAAACAATTCGAAACAATTCCTAGAATCAAGGAGATTTGATGATACATGCCTAAAACAACTTAACTGAAAAGGAAACTAATCTTCTAGAGTTTAGGAGAAACATCCTAAATCTAGAAGATATGATTTATTCAATCACTCCCCACAAGGAAATCAATCTCTGAAGATATCTCCATAATGCACTTGATCTCGCCGCCGTCCGCCGCCCTACACGGTGGCATCGCCGCCATTCTCCTCCATGGGTGGTGATGCTCCTCCGACTCCCCAGGCCATGCTCGTTACATCCCGCTCGGTCACCGCTAAGACTGATGGTGCTCCGTCACCGGAGGTGGCTGCTGTGGGTAGCCACTCTTGATCATCTGCATTGGTTGGCTAGGCTGGTGGCCAAAGTCTTGCTGTGGCACTTTGTCAAGGCAAGTTTGGGTACTGGCCATGGGTTTGCCATGGCATGGCTGTTGTGCTTCGGCCGCGCGCGCTATAGGCATGTCATGTGCTTCGGTCGTGCCGCTGTGGGCATGTCAGGGGCGCCCATAAGTGTCACTGGGGCTGCATCTCGCAATTTATCCTTCCGTCGTGGCCGTGTAGGCCATGGTCTTCGCTTGGGATCCTTTCAAGCTGCCACTGATAGTCGCCGAGGAGGAAGAGGGTGTCTGGTGAGGTACGAGAGATTTAAGGGTAGTTTAGAATTTTTTTATTATTATTATTTTTTTTTTTTTGGGTGCGAAGAGAAAATTGAGGGTGTGAAGAGTAATTTAAAAAATTTAAAAAATATGTAGAAAGTAATTTTTGGGGTGTATTTAGAAGCTCCCGTCATTAACTTGTCTCGAAAGTCGACGGGAAATATTATCCTTCTAAGGAATTATTAATTATACCTCGCGTGCCGCGTGAGCGAGGATCCGACTCAAGTGCTCCTCAGCTAGAACAGCAAGATCAGCCAATTCTATTCTGCCACGTCAACAAAGCTGTTCATGGCATAGGTACTAAGATTTTGGGGCGCCATAGAGCAGCCAACGCAGCCGATCCTCGGGGACCACAGTAGCTACACGTGGTTCAAAGTGCATGACTATTTGATCTTGTCGATGCTAACGCGTCGCGTTGGGAAGCTTCGCCTCTCTTTCGCCGCGGTAGGCGCACTTTATAATGATATAATTATAAATATTATAATCATTATAATTTTATTATCATAATATAATGTTACGTAATAATATATATAATATTATAATTTTATAATTTTACTTATTCAACTCAACTCATTCGTGCTTTTTTTTTTTAGGATTAAATTGATATTTAATTATAAATAGCTATATCTTTTCCAATTATATTTATTCATATTAATTTAAATTTATCTTTATCTTTATCTTTATAATCATAAATATAATATTATTATTATTATAATATTGTAATATTATAATTATATTAAAATTTAATCTAAACATTATAATAACATGAAATACTAATAAATTATAAGACTAGTTACAAAATATATTAGAAATTCTTTTTTCTAAGTAAAAAAGTGTTAACTAATACCAAGTAATTTTAATATTTTATAAATAATAATTTAAGATTCTTATGATATATCAAATATGATGATTTTAAATCACTCACATATATCATATCAAACATGATGATTTTAAATTATCAAAACTCATAATATTTTAGTACAAGAACCATTAATGATTGAAGATCATCATGAACGATGATCCTGCTTTTATTACCAAATACATCTTAGCGCTTGTTTAGTATTTTTTTAAAAAAATAAATATTTAAAAAATTAATAAGAAAAAAAAAATCAACAAAAAAAAAACACATACCATTTCTTTCTGAAAGCAAGAAAATGTCCGTGCCCTACATATAATTTTCTTTTACTTTCTCCAAAGATAACCCCTCAACAAATGCAGCGCAAGCCACACCGACTAGTATATTATTCGTCTTCTGCTTTGGTTGAGGTGAGTCCATGAGAGCCATATGCTTTAATTGAAACAAAACAGGACTAGTATATTGATTGGATAGGGAAGGGTGTAATGCACATCATGCACAGGCTATGGTAATCTTGTGGATTTCTATGGTTGATTTGGAGGTTTAGGCCTAATAAAGCCAAGAAGAAACCACAAAGTGTAAGACTGGTATGGTTCTTTGGACTTGGACAAGAATCCTAATTGTCAAGAAGACTGTGTAGTACTGGTGCCTTCTTTTGCCTCCTTTGTCTAAAGGAATCGACTTTGTGCATCGTTTTCGGTGCATAAAGTTATGCATCGGGGTGCAGCATTGGTTGTGCGTTCGTATAGGTGCGCATATCATGACTCAGTGAATCGATGCATACACTTGCACGATCAATATCGCGCTTAATGAATCGCGGTGCAGAAAGTGTTTCCCTTGTCTAAAAAGAGTGAAGGTTGAACTTCGACACGTGACGAAGCAAGAGAGTGGATGACACATCATACCCTAAAAAGTAGGGGAGAAAAAAAAAGGAGGTCTCCTGTTACACTGATTGCTTGACTTGTTTCTTTCTTGACTTGTTGCTTGTGAATCTGATAGATGATGAAGTCTTGACAGATAAAAACAAAAATAATGAGTCAGTGCTAACTAAATGAAGTTGCTGAGATCACACTCAACTCAAGTTGCTTAGTGGGACATGATATGGAACATTGAACAAGGTTGTGAAAAGGCCACAAATTGTTGAGTGTACGTTCTACTGTTCTATTCAAAAGCAAATTTTATAAACGTTGCTTCAGATGCCCACCTTGAATCAATCGATCAGCATCACCCTATATTTCAAAATTGAGCTTTGGGTTCACCCGAAAAGATCCAGCTCTACAAGTCCCCACTTGTTGTGCCTTTTAACTGGTGTGTTTTGCTTTTGTTGGTATGCTTGGCTGGTTGAATCATAACATAATGGTTATACAGTCCTCAAGGACAACTCTAAACAGAGATCTAATCTATATTCTAGATTTACGTACAGCAAGTTGTGTCTTTCAAATCTATATTCTAGATTTACGTACAGCAAGTTGTGTCTTTCATGGAAAAAAAATATGATGGTGGTTTCTTCAGCACGCTTCATTGCAGCCAGGCCAACGAAGGTGGGAACCACATCATCCTTTTAGGTAGCTGCAGCAGTATGCTGATGTATGGATGGAGACTGGTAGCGTATGGAAAGACTTAATGCTTGCTAGACGTACAAGCAACGAGCACACCCACTAGTTTACTAATAATCTGATCTCAAGGGTATGTTTGAATTGAGGTGTGTAACGAGCCTGGGCCTACAGAACTTATGAATTTTTTCATAAAAAAAAAAAAAAGCAAGATGAATAAAGTCCACACCAACTTAAAATATCATAACCAAAAAAGATCCAATTGATACTTATTCATTTTTCTTAATTGATTATAAATCATACAACCAACTCCCAATTTTTCGATATGGAACTATTGGGAGAGGCATCACAATCTACTCCCTTACAAAGACGACGTTCTATTCTAGAAGTGGCCCCACAGGTCAAGAGGTGACTCCCATAGATTCAAGTGGTGGCTCCCATCGATGTAGCATTTTGCCATGTGTGGCACTTAGCTCCTACACTTTCGATTGGTATATGGCTCTGATACCATATTGTAACAATCCAAGCCCTGGACCCGTAGCACCCACGAGCCCGTTTCGTTACAAGAAAGCAAGACGGATAAGGTCCACACCAACTTGGGCTACTACAGCCCAAAAGGGATCCAATTGATACTTGTCCATTTTTCTTAACTGGTTATAAACTATACAACCAACTCCCAATTTTTTGATGTGGGACTATTGGGAGGGGCATCATAAGATGAATGAAGAGGAGGAGAAGGAAACGAAGAGGGAAAGGTCATAAGTTATCTTATTTGGGATGAGGGTTAAAGAGAGGGGGAAAGGAAACGAGAGTAAATGGTTCCCCTTTTTTCTTTCTTAACAAGAGTAAATTTGTTAACCCTCAAATCAGAGGTAAGCTGGAGAAGGAAAAAAGATTTAAGTTATATTTTTCAAAAGATCAAAATATTTCTTAATTTTCTATTATTCATTCTCACTGTTCATTCCCTATTCTCAAGATTATAATAGTCACACAACTCTTTCCCTTCTTTTCTTCCCTCTCTATCCAAACAAAATAATTGATATTACCCTTCCTTTTTTATCTGATGACACTCTATCACCTCTCCTGGACGTCGGGAACGGAGGTGCTTCTCTCGGCTCTTCTTCACCAGGTTACCTGCAGAAAAGTCCCAGGACCGGAGTGGGTTCTCCGGTGGGACCCTCCGATGCCCAAGTTAGCAACTGAGGTCACAGCAGAGAAGGAGCTCGAGAGAGCTCTTAGAGAAGGGAGATATCTCAGAAGGATCGGGTTGTTCCTCTGAGAATTAGGGCATCAAGTGTGTAAACTTACGTTACCTGATTCTCGACGTGATTTACCCTTTTATAGGGGCTGACGCTGGCACGATTATGGGCTTTCGTGAAGTCAGAATGTCTGCCGAGCCATTGCGTGAATATGGGCTGGTTGGTGGGCTACGTTCCATCAGCCGGCGGGACTGTTGGGTAGCTGGGTCTAGTCCCATAAATAACGTTACCGGTAGGTTGTTGGATCTGGCGTTATCAGGCGGCGCGCGTCAGAGGTGGCGCCCTGAACTGATAGGGCCATGCTGGGCTGATCTGGCGGGAACTGGGACACCCTGACCCTCCTGGGGGAGTCAAGGCTGGACCCGACTGGCCAAGGGCGGCCGGGGCCGCCTAGCTTAGAGGTGCCGACCTTGGAGGTGCCGGCCTTTGGGGCCGTCGGTCTTGGAAGCCGTCGGCCTTTGGGGCCGTCGGTCTTCGGGTGTCGGCCTTTAGGGCCGTCGGTCGCCGGGTGTCGGCCTTTGGGGCCGTCAGTCGTCGGGTGTCGGCCTTTGGGGCCGTCGGTCTTGGAGCCGTCGGCCTTTGGAGCCATCGGCCTTTGGGGCCGTCTTGGAGGTGTCGGCCTTTGGGGCCGTCGGTCGTCGGGTGTCGGCCTTTGGGGCCATCCAAAATTTTTTTATTCTCCATGGGGTCAACTGGCTCCATCAAATGCCCCCCATACTCCTTGAGCTTGCGTGCTCTGCGTCAGCTAAGCGAAAGGAGTGTAGAACTTTTACCTTGGCATCTGCTCTTTCGTGTTAGCTTCAACCGTGATTCCTTCTAGGTGGGGAAACCCCTTTCCCTTTGCGCTGCCTCGTACGGACGTCTGCGTACCTTCTTTGGCTAGCTGAGGGCAGCCAGTAATCTTCTCCCAATGCGGAGTCTGGAAGCACCTTAAACCCCGGAGGGTGACCTGAGAACTGAGAGTCGTCATGTTCCTTTTGAGCCGCCTCAGGGGTGTGGAACCGCTGCGAGGGGCGACTCAGCCGGGTACGGAGCCTTTAGGGTCTTAACCTACTCGGGGGCACCGCCGTGCCGGGGCCGAGTGGTGTCCCGTGGGCCGCGATGCCAGTGAGCTCCTTTTAAACCATCTTGGGGGTTTGTGTTCCGCCCAAGTGGCGACTCAGCCGGGTACGGAGCCTTTAGGGTCTTAACCTACTCGGGGGCACCGCCGTGCCGGGGCCGAGTGGTGTCCCATGGGCCGCGATGCCAGTGAGCTCCTTTTGAACCATCCTGGGGGTTTGTGTTCCGCCCAAGTGGCGACTCAGCCGGGTACAGAGCCTTTAGGGTCTTAACCTACTCGGGGGCACCGCCGTGCCGGGGCCGAGTGGTGTCCCATGGGCCGCGATGCCAGTGAGCTCCTTTTGAACCATCCTGGAGGTTTGTGTTCCGCCCAAATGGCGACTCAGCCGGGTACGGAGCCTTTAGGGTCTTAACCTACTCGAGGGCACCGCCGTACCGGGGCCGAGTGGTGTCCCGTGGGCCGCGATGCCAGTGAGCTCCTTTTGAACCAACCTGGGGGTTTGTGTGCCGCCCAAGTGGCGACTCAGCCGGGTACGGAGCCTTTAGGGTCTTAACCTACTCGGGGCACCGCCGTGCCGGGCCGAGTGGTGTCCCGTGGGCCGCGATGCCAGTGAGCTCCTTTTGAACCATTCTGGGGGTTTGTGTTCCGCCCAAGTGGCGACTCAGCTGGGTACGGAGCCTTTAGGGTCTTAACCTACTCGGGGGCACCACCGTGCCGGGGCCGAGTGGTGTCCCGTGGGCCGCGATGCCAGTGAGCTCCTTTTGAACCAACCTGGGGGTTTGTGTGCCACCCAAGTGGCGACTCAGCCGGTACGGAGCCTTTAGGGTCTTAACCTACTCGGAGGCACCGCCGTGCCGGGGCCGAGTGGTGTCCCGTGGACCGCGAGGCCGGTGAGCTCCTTTTGAGAGACTTGGCGCAAGGAAGGACAAGCTGTGTCGTCAGAAGGGGCCTTTTTTATTACTTATGCTTCTGGGAGTACATCATTGGTAATATGGGCGGAGGTTGTCCGCATTCCAGGTACGTGGAATGGGCTTCCCGTCAAGCTCTTCTAGTTTGTATGCCCCCCGGTGGAACGCCTCGGCGACGCGGTAGGGACCTTCCCAGTTGGGGGATAGCTTGCCCCCCTCGGTAGGCTTTGATACCTCGGCCTTTCGTAGCACCAAGTCTCCGCGGCGAAAAACCTTGGGACGAACCCGGGCGTTGTAGTACTTGGCCGCTCGCTGGCGAAAGGTCGCCATGCGCAGTCTCGCTCTGTCATGCGCCTCGTCGATGAAGTCTAGGTTGGCCCGAATCAGCGCGGAGTTGCCTTCCTCACTGAAGGACTCCACACGTGGACTGGGCAATCCGATCTCGACGGGGATGACGGCCTCGGATCCGAAGGAGAGGCTGAAAGGAGTTTCGCCCGTCGGGGCTCTGGGCGTTGTGTGGTAAGCCCATATCACACTGGGGAGCTCTTCTACCCAGCGTCCCTTGGAACCGTCTAGGCGAGTCCTGAGCCCTCTGAGGATGGTGCGGTTCATGACCTCAGCCTCCCCGTTGGTCTGGGGGTGGCCGACAGAGGTGAATCGGTGGTGAATGCCTAGCTCCTCACAGAAGGCTTTGAATGCCTCGTTGTTGAACTGGCGACCGTTGTCCGTGACGAGGGTGTGAGGCAAGCCAAAGCGGCATATGATCGACTTCCAGAAGAAAGCCTTAACTTTGCTCTCAGTGATTTTGGCCAACGCCTCGACCTCGACCCACTTGGTGAAATAGTCGATGGCGACCAACAAGAATCTCCGCTGCCCTGAAGCTGGGGGGAACGGTCCAAGGATGTCCATTCCCCACTGGGCGAAGGGCCACGGAGCCGAGAGTGGGCTCAGCGGGGCAGGCGGCTGACGCTGGATGTGCGCGTGGCGCTGGCAGCCGTCACACCTTTGAACTAGCTTGGCCGCGTCCTCCTTCATAGTGAGCCAGAAGTACCCCTGACGGAGAGCCTTCTGGGCTAAGGATCTGCCCCCCAGATGGTTCCCGCAAATGCCCTCGTGGATTTCTCTGAGGATGTAGTCGGCATCGGCGGGGCCTACGCACTTAAGCAACGGGTAGGAGAATGACCTTCTGTATAGGCGCCCGTCGAGGAGGATGAACTTGGAGGCCCTCCACTTGAGCAATCTGGCTTCGTTGCGGTCGTCAGGGAGGGTGCCGTCGGTGAGGTAGCGGACATAGGCGTCCATCCACGTAGGTTCCGGGGTGAGCGGGAGGACTTCCTCCCCGCCTCTATACTGGGCCTTTCTAGATATTCGATGTAGGCGTCCCTTGTCAAGCCGTCGGCGGAGGTAGCCAGTCGAGAGAGGACGTCGGCCTTTGCGTTTTCACTTCGGGGGATGTAACTGATGCTGAAGTAGGGCAGTGAGGAGGTCAAGAGTTGAACCTTTTTCAGATATTGCGCCATAACGGGGTCGCGCGCCTCATACTCTCCGTTGATTTGCCCGGAGACGAGTTGCGAGTCCGTGTAGGCTCTGAGGTGCTTTGCTCCAACCTCCTGGGCTAATCTTAACCCGGCCAGCAGGGCTTCGTACTCCGCTTGGTTGTTGGTGGCTTCAAAAAGAAATCTCAGGGCACTCGGTTCTTTCTCCTTCCGGCCCGGCAAGAATGAGGCCGGCGCCACTCCCTTGAGAATTCGATGCGCCGTCCACATGGAGGATCCAGGTCTCTCCATCACGCTCGGCTCGGGCCTGGGCTGCTCCCCAGGAACCTCCTTGAGATCCTCTTCCGCCCAAGTGCACTCGACCAGGAAGTCGGCCAGGACTTGGGACTTCAAGGCCGGTCGTGCTTGGAAAGAGATGTCGAATTCCCTAGCTTGATGGCCCATTTGGCGAGTCGACCCGAAGTATCCGGACGGGCCAGGATGGCTCGGAGAGGTTGGTCCGTGAGCACCACGATAGGATGGGCTTGGAAATACGGGCGAAGACGCCGGGCAGAACTATCAAGGCGAAAATGACTTTCTCTGTTTTGGAATACCTGACCTCGGCGTCGTGCAGGACCTTGCTCACGTAGTAGACTGGCCTTTGGGTTCCGTCAGCGTCAAGGCGCACCAGGACTGAGCTGACGGCTTCTGAGGAGGCGGCTAAGTAAAGGAAAGACTCTCCCCGTCTCTCGGCTTGGAGAGGAGCGGTGGGGAGGACAGGAACGCCTTTAAGCCGTCGAAAGCTTCCTGGCAGTCGTCCGTCCACGCAAAACCGTTCACCTTCCGCAGGGCCTTGAAGAAAGGCAAGCACCTCTCTGCCGATCTGGAGAGGAAACGACTCAGAGCCGCTATCCTTCCCGTTAGCCGTTGCACTTCCTTCTTGTTGGACGGCGGCCTCATGTCAAGTATGGCACTGATCTTCTCTGGGTTCGCCTCGATTCCGCGCTGGGTCACCATAAAGCCCAGAAATTTACCTGCCGTGACCCCAAAAGCGCACTTCTTAGGGTTCAGCTTGACTTGGAAGCGACGGAGGTTGTTAAAAGTTTCTTCCAGGTCGGAGATGTGGTCGGTAGCACGGGTGCTCTTCGAAGACTCCGGCGGGTGAGGTCGGCTTCATCCGCCGGATGTACTTCTGGGCCCGGAAGAGGAGGTCGGAGTAAGAGCTCGGGGGCTTCTTATCCAGGGAGAAGGTGAAGCGGGACAGAAGGAGTCCCCGCTTCAGCACCAGGGTGGCCACCGCATCGTCGAGATGGTAGACCTCGAGGGCGGCAGTTTTGAATCGGGACACGAAATCCCGCAGTGACTCTCCTTCCTTCTGGCAACGGAGAAGAGGCTGTCTGCCACCCTTGGGATCCGGCGGCATGCATCGAAGTGAGCCAAAAATGCCCTCTCCAGCTCCCGGAAGGAGTCTATGCTGTGGGGGACAGGCGCGAATGCCATGCACGGGCGGCCTTCCGCAAGTTGCGGGGAAGGCCTTGCAGAGGAGGGCGTCTGAAGCCCTGGACTTGCATCATAGCCTTGTAACTCTCGAGGTGGTCGAGAGGGTCGGTCGTACCGTCGTACGGGTCCACCTGGGGGAAGCGGAACCTGGAGGGAACCGGAGTGTAAGGAGGACGAGTGTCGAATTCTTCCTCCGGCTGATGGTTGATCTTCTTGGCGAGCTCATCGAGGAGCTTGTTGTACTCCTCCAGGCGTTCCTCCGCCTGGCGGCTGATCGTCGGGGCCCTCCGAGATAGCTCGGAGGAAGAAGAAGAAGAGGAGGCAGAAGGAGATGGAGACGAAAGTCGGGACTTCCGCCTAGGTTCCTCGTGATGATGTGGCTTGGGAGGAAATTCGTTGGGGCCGTGGTCAGGGGACCGTGGCAGCTTGGAGGGCTCGCGTCGAGGCTTCCTGGGGGAAGCTTGACGTCGGCCGGTCTCTCACCGACCGGCCTCCTACCGGGAGAACCTCCCCTCGCCAACTGCTGACTGGCGGGGGGAGCGGTCTGGTGCTGGGTGGCCACGGACTGCTGCTGCTGGAGCCGTGGACCATGGCAGTGAGATTCTGAACTTGCTGGGAAAGGGTTGCCAGCTGCTCCGCTATTTGGACGGCGGCGTCCGGCGGCGGGCCGGCAACCGGAGGGTTGGTAGCAGGGGATCGGCCTCCTGCTGCCTAGCTGGCGGGAGGAGCCCCGCCGGACAGCTTACGGAGGCATCCTGAGCTTACGTCACCACCATGGCTTCTTGAAGAGAAGAGGGGGAGAGAGATGTAGCTCAGGGAGAACGTTCGCTACTTTTCTTATCCCCCTACCTGATTCGCCAATCTGATGACGCTCTATCACCTCTCCTGGACGTTGGGAACGGAGGTGCTTCTCTCGGCTCTTCTCACCAGGTTACCTGCAGAAAAGTCCCAGGACCGGAGTGGGTTCTCCGGTGGGACCCTCCGATG